>APFE030006470.1:11965-32190 GCA_000404065.3 Pinus taeda
TATCATCATTACAACACTTTTCATATGGGTCTTCACAACAGAGAATCACCATTACACTTTGTTGATTTATAAGCAATGATTTGGCTGAGTGACTCGGTGCAAAGTCACTATGATATATGTCATTTATAGATCAAGAAATTTCAAAAGATTTGCCTTGTATGGATCATACTAGAATAACTGAATTGTTTCAGAGATTTGGGAATGACGACCTTATATTGTTTGACCTATCAGAGATAGTAGACCAATGCCAAAGAAAGAAATTACACATTATATATGATAAGTGGGATCACCCATGACAATCTTTACTTCAACCTAATCTAGGTGAATTCGAGGGGCCTGCTCTCATAATTACTTTTGAAGAGACTGTGCTAAGTATGGAGGAAATATGCATTCTCCTTCTTAATCCTCCATGGAAACTTCGAGGTCAAACCCTTAGCTATGGCTTAGGCTTATTGAGTTGTTACCTGCTATGTGACCTTCCATTGATAGTTTCTGATGGATTTCTTTATTTATTTGATCCTTTGGGTTTGGTCCTTAATACGTCTTTGAACCCTAGTCATTTTATACCTTCAAGATCACCAAGTGCAAAAATGTATTATTTACGAGGTAAAAATTTGCCTGGGAGGTTCCAAGATCAATTTCTTCCACTTTCTGTTAGCAAAACTCTTTCTTGGGGCTCATCTGATTCTACAATTATTTGTATGCCTTCAAAGTCTAACTCTACAAAAGATGTTGTTGAAAGTGGTCAGAGAATAAAATTATTATTTAACAAATTTAAAGTTCATGGTTTGTTGTATTGTTAGTTTTTATGTGAGTTGAACAAGTGTTATTGTCAACTCGAGAAATAGGATTATCATTTCCACGCCAGAAATATGTTGTCTTTGTGGGTCCCACATTTTCCATTCTAAGGAGTTTATTTCCTGAAAAAAAAAAGTGGAGAAAATTTCAAATATCAAATTTATTTAGTAGCTCAAGTGTTGCGACAAAATTTCATACTATAGATGTATGCATAGTTGAAGATGGGAGCGAAATTAATGACAAATGGCTTGTTGCCATTACCCTTGGCTCCGGATAGACAAGTGTGGCATTGAATAGGAGGTATATGTCTTATAACTTGGCTCAAATTGCTGGTGTTGCTAAAAATGTGTCCCATAATGGAAAAAATATGAGGGCTTGTTCAGATAATTGCATCTTATCTCCCCTTCCATTGAATTTCTCAGTCAACATGCTAGGGACGATCATTGTATGTTTTCTTATATGCCACAATGCGGGGCGATATCTATTTGAAAATGAAGCCTTCGTAACTGCTTTAGGAAATAAACGTGACACACACAATCAAATTATTACCTCTTGGAATAAGGAATTGATGGCTTTTGTTCACGATTCCTATGTGGAATTAATGGTGCAATTTCAAAGACTTAGAAAGGATCCTTTAACTTCACGTGTGGACTTATCTGTTGTTCAAGTTGTGAGTGGGATCTTGCAGATCTCTACTGATAAAGTTTATTCATTTTTTCCATGGGAAGCCTAGAAGACTATCTCCTAATCAAATTCCATCTATTGAAGGTTTTATGAGTACTTCGAAAATTCCAGATGTTGAGTGGCAATGTTTGATAAAGGGAGTTATAAGGCCTTTTTACTCATGTCTTGTTGAACTACTTGTTTGGCAAAAGTGTTGTTGTTTGCTTGTGTTTGTGCTATGCGTAAATATAACACGTGTTATATTTTCTTCACCTTGCAATGTTGTTATTGAAAACATGCTTCTATTTTGGCTCGAAGAAATCTAGCATGCACTAGATTTTTTTTCACTACAATGTGGTTGTTGGCAATATGATTTTGTTTGTGCTAGAAGTAAATATTAACATGTGCTAGATTTCTTTTGTCTAGAAATGTTATAATGTGTTTGTGTTTGTACTAGAAGGAAATCTAGCATACATTAGATTCCTTTCACCCTTCTATGAGTTTATTGACAATGTGGTTGTATATGCATTACAAGGAAATCTAGTGTCTTTCGCGTTGCAATGTTGTTGTTTGCAATTCAATTGTTTGTGCTAGAAGGAAATCTAGTATGCGTCACATTTCCCTGACCTTACAATAATGTTATTGGCAATGTGCTTGTGATTGTGCTAAAAGGAAATCTAGTATGTGCTAGATTTCTTTTGCCCTAGAATGTTGTTGGTAATATGTTTGTGTTCTTGCTATAACAAAATCTAGCATGCGTTAGATTCTTTAGCCCTACAACGTTATGTGTTTGTGTTTGTGCTAGAAGGAAATCTATCACACCGGATTTCTTTTGTCTTGCAATGGTGTTTCTGGCGATATTCTTGTTTGGGCTAGAAGTAAATCTAATATGTGGTATGTTTCTTTCACCCTACAATATTGTTATGTGCTTGTGTTTGCGAGAGAAGGAAATCTAGCATGTGTTAGATTTAATTCACCTTGCAATGTTGTTATTGGTGACATGTTTGTGTTTGAGGTATAAGTACAAATAGCATGTTAGATATAATTCACCTTGCTACATTGTTATTTGAAATATGCTTATGTTTGTGATAGAAGAAAATATAGCATGAGATAAATTTATTTTACCCTACAATATTGACGTTGGCAATATGTTTGTGTATGGTGGAAGGAATTCTAACATGCACTACATTTATTTTGCAATGCACTATTGGTGTTAGAAACATACTTGTGTTTGTACTAGAATAAAATCTAGTATGCAATAGATTTCTTTCACAATGCAATATTGTTGTTTGCAACGTGCTTGTATTTGTGCTAGAATGAAATATAACTTGCATTTGATTTCTTTTTCAATGCAATATTGTTGGAAATGTACTTGTGTTTGTGCTAGAAGGAATTCTATTACGCATTGGATTTCGTTTGCCCTACAATGTTATTGTTGGTAATGTGCTTGTGTTTATGCTAGAAGTAAATCAAGCGTATGCTAGATATCTTCCACCTTGCAATGCTATTTTTGACAATGTGATTGTGTTTGTGCTAGAAGAAACTCTAGAATGTGTAAGATTTATTTTACATTACAATGTTTTTGGGAGTAATACGCTTCTATTTACGTTATAAGGAAATTTACCGTGTGGTGGATTTCGTTCACCTTATAATATTGTTATTGGAAATGTGCTTGTGTTTGAGCTAGAAGGAAATCTATCATGTGCTAGATTTATTTGACCATGTAATGTTGCTTCTAGCAATAGGCTTATCTTTGTAGTAGAAGGAATGATATTGAATGTTAGCTTTCATTTGAGGTGCAATGTTGTTGTTCAAAATGGGCTTCTACTTGTGATAGAAGGAAAGCTAGCACATTATATTTCCTTCATAATGCAATGTTGTTATTAGAAATACGTTTGTCGTTATGCTAGAAGGAAGGTTAGAATGTGTTAGATTTCCTTCATCTTGTAGTTGAAAATGTGTTTGTGTTTTTGATAGAAGTAAATCTTGCATGCGTTAATTTTTTTTTGCAATGCAAAATTATTGTTGGAAATGTGCTTGTATTTGTGTTAGAAGGAGTTATAGAAGGCACTAGATCTTTGTTCTTGTGCCAAAAGGAAAACTATCAAGATTTCACCCTCACCAAGGTTAGTGCTCTGATATTGTTCTTGGTAGTGCAGTTGTGATTTTGCAAGAAGGATAACTAGCGATTACTAACTTTCTTCTAGACACCATTACACTTATGCAACCAATGCTCTAGGAGTGACATTGTTTAAATAATCACAATGGTTAGAGTTATAGCTTTTGATGTGCCTTTTTATTGAATTTGGAAAAATTTATGAAGATCAATGATAGTGCAAAATAATTGTATATAAATATATGTTATTTTTGGCACTACATTTGTGCTTGCGTTAGAAGGAAAGATAACGGTATAGATTTCCTTTTGGCACAAACACAATCATAATTATTTGATCCATGGAGAATAATGTGAGATTTGTATAATTTGAAGTTTATGAATAAATGTCTTATTGAGGTATACTATATTTTTCTTCCAATGCAATTTCTTTGCTTTTAGAGTAAAAATGAGAATTATCTAGTATTTACAGTACCAAAACTTTTATTTGGAAGAAAACCTCTAGTTTCGCTTTCGAATATCAAGTTCAAACATCAAACATCTTCACTAAGTGAAATATAAATATAATTTCTCCTTCTCATGGGGATTTTAGACATCTTATGTAGCATCGATCTTGGAATTTCTTATATTTTCCAAAGGACCATGTTTTGGTTCTTCAACTTCTAATGATTATTATTCATACACATGCATCAAGACTACAAGTGTCATTTATAAAGTTAAATAGGAACATGGTGGTTTGATATGAGGTTATATTTTTCATTCTATGATACCTTCTACATCTCTAATTGCATGGTATTCATATATATTTTTTTGTGTAATTTGTATGTAAAGTAATTTTTGGTAGTAGGCACTAGATGGTGGGAAACAATGTTTCTTTACATACAATATGACTACCATACTATCTAAATTATTGCCTCTATATTACTTTTTTGTATGTTGTGTTTTTCGAAAATATAAAGTCACACTTTACATGGTTCAACCTTTTAATTGCATGTTATGATTTAATTTTTGTTACAGAATTGATACAAGCTACAATGGAAAATATAATTTTGGCAAAAGGGGACTATGTTGATCTCCTTATTAATGATCAAGTCATTGGGCTAGGAAGGGTCGAATCTGCAGTGTCTAGAACTTATTATGTTGGAGAAAGGGTTAATGCAAGTTATGTTACAATTTTGATCATTGGTATCACTCAACCACATTTGATTGATGAGGATGTTAATGAAGGGGACATACATCCATGGAAGATCATAGATTTGAGACACAACATAGGTAAATCAAAATATTGAGGCATGTGTTAAATATTATTGATAGTATAGTAAATGTTTTATTGAGTAAATACTAATCTTATTTACATTTGTTTATAGGTGCAAATGTTTCTTCTACATTTTATATTGGAGACAAGGTAGATCTTCTGCAACATGGATTGAATTTGGGTGAGGGCTCCATATTCAATACAAAGCTTGGGCATAAAGTGCATAGAAGTATGGTAAATAAAGGATGCATAATGGTTAAAATGAGAAGGTGTTAAAACATTATGCTCCTCTACCACATCCAATAGGATTTGAGCATACATTAGTGTGTGCATTGGAATCTTATGAGATTTGGCCATAATTAGATTTGGAGCCTCACTGTCATGATCATGCCATAAATATTCCCCAAGATAGGGTTAGATTCATATGTACAAAGGTTTCTCTTACACATGAATGCATGGGAACAAGCATGTGCATTTCCAAAGGAATGCTAGTTAATGTCTGCGAGAAGCACATTGTTGAGGGTGAAACACTAGGTGAAATGGAATTTGGTGTTTTTTTGGAAGAGATAGATGGAAATAGTGAGATATAAAGAATTGGGGATAATTTATACTGTTTGGTTAGATGGCCAATAAATAAGTTGTTGGACAACAAAGGTGTGATATTAAGGGTCAAGGAAAAGTTCAAGGAGCCACCCAAGGAAATTGTGATATGGGATGTTATAGAGGACACAAATCCGTTAAACAAATGGGATGGGTATCTTTGTAATGAAAAAAGATAGAAACTCAATTGATATGCATGTAACAAGGCCATATAAAAGGATTAAACGAGTTATGGCTACATAAAAATTTGCAAAATGTCAAACAAAAATAGATGAAGTGAAAGCAATTTGAATTTTTGCAGTAAGTGTATGTTGTAGAAAAGATTGTCTTCAACATGTGGATAGGAAGGCCATTGCAAGTGCTAGAAAGGGTATGAGACAAATAAATAAAAATGGTATTAGGGAATTTGTCTTGAATTCACTCATGTCAAATAAAGTCATGTGAAAGAGCCATGGCCATGGCCTACCACCTATTGCTAGAAATGTAAAGGACATGAGATTTAATGGGAATCCTATTTGTAAGAAAGCCTGGTATAAGATACATAAGATTCCCCAAAGCACATTCTATAACTACCAACATTATTTCCAACATGGATAGATCAAAGCTATTCATGGTAACACCAACACCTGCAAATCACGAGCTCACACAAAGGCAACCATAAAAATATTGCATAAAATTATAATGGATGATTTAGAATTTTCACCAAACCAAACACGTCAAGTTGAAGAATATGGAACATATTCTCCTTTAATATTGCTTCCTTCAACTTAAACACAAAATTCTTTGTTAAAAGAGATCAATGAGGCTCTTCAAAAGCTCAATTACCCATCAATGTCACAGTCAACAATGAGCAAGATCTAGAATACTAAGTTTTGAGATGTGGCATTTTCAAAGAACACCAACTTCAATAAATGCAATGAATGTATTGTGTTGAAAGCACAAAGGAAGTCAGAAACTACAAAAGAGTTGGAAGAAAAGGCACAAGGTAGGTTGAACAAACATAACAAGATTGTTATGTGTGGAAGATAATGCCACTATGCCCACATAATTATGTTAGAGCAGTTTCCAAATGATTATTTGAGCATTATCCATGATAAAATAGACAAAACAAAGACTTCAATCCCAAGGCTATGTGTCAAATCAAAATATATTGTAGGAACAAATTTAGGTTTGTCATTGATAGGTATGCTTACACATCGGCATAATACAATAGGTTTTGGTCATTTATCTTTACCATTTGTACATATGGGATCACAATTTACTATTACATCCCTTGCAAAGTGCTTAAGGGACCTTGAAGACCCACAAATGGATATATATGGTGATCTACTTTATGAAAGTGGAAGGTCAAGGAACCCACTTGGCACCTCTATTTACTCAAAATTTCAAGTGTACAAGGATGAATTTATATCTCATGGAAGATCAAAAAGTCAAAATGTTGATTTTAAACCTCTTCCTCGACATTTGTTGTTACAGTTAGAGAATGTAGCAAGTGATAATAATCTGAATCACTATCTTTTCATGTTTCTATCACTTTTAACTGCACTTGGTGTCTTGATCACTATTGAGGTTGGGTTCTTGCCTGTGGGTCACGCCCATGAATACAAAGATGGAACCTACAAAGAATATCTTCCAACCTAAAAAGTAAAGATATATATTCTTAACCTGAAATGATGGATACATATCGCATAATTGTAGAAAATCGAGTGTTTCCACCTATACTTATTGACAAGAACTATCAATTCAAAAGTTTCCTTAATGGATACACCAAGGAGGGAAAAACTGCACTAGTTGGACATCTTAATGTCCAATACTTCCAATTTCTTGTACTCAATGATGTTTCAATACTAAGGTACAAAGAATCAATTAGAGATACTAAGTGGTCAGAACAAGTTGAGTTATGAAGATGATGAAGGTCGACCTATAATTCCCATAGGGAAGACATGTTTATGAGCTTCCAAACAGAATGATGTCTATTTAAAAGAACTAAACGAAGGGATAACATCATACATAAACATGTGGAAAGACACTATCGGGAATGAAGATTCACCAACCGTTACAGAGGAATGGAAAAATAAAGTAGTGTATTGGGAAAGAGTTCTTGATACATTAGATGGAATCTATAATGATCATAGAATAATAGATGGAAGTGGTTCATCTTCTGAGGATTTCTGGCCCAAGAGAAGGAAAAGCATTGATGTTGATTCTAATGCACTCCATGTAATCTCAAGTATTATGGATGGAGATTTGATAATGTGATAGATGAACCAATATATGTTGGATCCAAATGAAACAAGCCAAAGCCAACATTCAATCCGATGATTGATGTTGAGAAAGGAAGGATGTTGCTAGTTAGATTAGGAAATGAGGATGCAGGAGAGATGATTTGGATGGAAAAATCCATCTCAGATATCTTTAGGGATAATGAAATTGAGAATCTTCATGTAAAGGTTGACTAGTGGAAGCCTATGTCAGGGAAATACAATGGAAATTTTGGGAAATACAATGGAAATTTTTTAGTGCAATATTGAATACCAAATCCTAATGACACAAAACTTGGTTCTATTCTAATTAATACCATAGTGTGGGCATGGATGCCAGAGAAAGAACATTGCAAGGATAAATATCTTAAGATTAGGTTTATATGATTCATGAATGTAATTTTTTTTAAGGATCTATTAACATACATTCAGGCACACTTTTCAATATTTGTTGTATATAAAATATTATCTTCATATTATTTTTGTAGTTTATATTATTTAGTATTTCAATGTAATCATGTGTTGATACAAATTACATGACATTGCCATAAGTATTTAAGTTTCCATAAAATATTTAAGTTTTCAAAGATTTATTTGACCAACATGACTTCTCACCATATCAAATATGCATAATCAAATTCATTAATACACTTAGAAACATCTTCTAAACTTGGTCTATTAAAACAATAGTGGGGTACCAAATTAGTATTCTATTTAATATAAATAATTTAAACACTTAATGAGTATATGCTAGACACTTGTAATAATGTTTGAAGTGATTTTTCTTTAATATTCCATATTATAATTGATATAAATCAAATTTGCTATTTTGTTGCACTCTAATTTATAAAAAAAATATTTTGATAATTGAACAACACAACTAGACTTATAAAATATTTCCTCTTATAGATTTTGAAGTGGTGCCAACATTGTACTATTATAATAAATTTGCACTCAACTTAGGAAAAGTAGTTAGTGTCAATTTAAAATGGTCAATAATAGTAAGAAAAATAATATTATTATATTGTTAAAAAACTTTATAGGTAAGATTTTTTTTACAAAATCTATTATTCATGAGTCGAATTTAATACATAAATATAAATATTAATGATAATAGAAATAATGTAAGGAATCTAAGTTTTAGATGAATGTTAATATGTTCTTTCTAATACAATATCCTTAAACACTATAGGAATAAAAACTAAAAATTTGTAATAAATAGTTTATTCAATTTTCTCTCTTTCCTCTTGTATTTGAAAATAACCAAATTGTACTACTTTGTTACTATTCTAATTCATGATTGATTTTAATAATTAAAATGATTAGTAATTGAGTCAAGAGGATCATCCTACAACCTAGTATGAGGAGATGTGTAAGTTTGTCTGTCCGTTTGTGCCCCTTTTGTTAGAGTCGGTCTAGTTATCCCTCCGTCAGAGATCAAAGCTCTTTCTGCATTTCATGTTTAGGTGTCCCATCAGTTTTGACCAATTGCATTTCGTTAGGCATGCCATAACTCTGACGGAATGGTTTGTGTCACTCATTCCCCTCAAGAATGGCACTGCTGGTTCAGGTCTAGTCATAAAGCTTCAAAGGTCATTATTTCAAAATTTTAGGTCTTAGGTCTAGGGTTGGGTCATTTTGTGTTGCAAAGTCCAAAAAGACCAACAGGCCAGAGGGATGTCTTTGATAGATAATCAGTTCAATAATTTTCATCATTGTATAGATAAAGCATGACTTCTCTTCAAAACTCTGTTTTGAAGATAAGTCGTCATCTCATTTTTGTAAAAAAATTTCAAAAATTTCAATTCTTGAAACGTCCAAGCGCAGCCTTGGTCTCCTTTGCCAGAGCATTTCACAGCTATCCCTGCAAAAAATTATGAAATAAAATCATTATTTCAACCAAATTGAAGTAAGAAATAAAAGAGGTCAGAGTCTATTAATTCCAAAAAAGTGTCAACAACAAAACATAAGAAAATGGGTTATGGACCAAGCAAAAATCAAAGGGGAGTCTATATGAAGATATTTCACATCATTTGCAACCCATTCCACATTCCAAGAGTCAAGAGCATCGTTCCAGAGCAATTTTGTGAGTTTGTATGCAAATTGGAGCATTTCCAAGGCACACGGCGCATCAGGTTGTGCGCACGGCGCATCAGGCGACAAAACACAGTGAAAATTTGCACGCGCGCGGCACATCAGAGGCACGCGGTGCGTTGGGTGAGGCGCGCGGCGCACTGGGGTTTAAGCCCAAACTCGGTCCAGAAAAACACTAAAACGCCTCCTCTCAAGCACAAATTCACAGCGTTTTGAGCAAAAGAAACAGTCTACAGTCAATTTTGCACACAGTTGTATATCAACATATATATATTCCAGCTATCTTGTTTCTAAAGAACATGTCAGAGACCGAGTCAGTATATGAGCAGGAGTATGATAGTGATTCTACGCCGGAGGTAAATGTGCCAAATGTGCCACGAAGGTATCACAAAGGTGGCAAAAGTGGTCAGCATGTTAGGGAGGAGCCTACTTCTTTGGCTCAATTGCAAGCTTGCCCACTTGCAATGGATTGTTCCGGCGCAAATTCTGTTTCCAATACTGTGAGATGATCTCACAAACTCAGCATCATCAGAACTAGTCCGTTTATTTGTCCTACACTACAGGGGTTCATGTAAACCTTGCCGGAGTGAATTTCACCTTGTCACCGAGACTATTGCTAGCCACCGGGATACAATGTAGAGAATGGAGCAAACCCAGCAGTAGACAGATTTTAACTATAGCCATATATCAGCCCGGGTATTGAGACACTTGATGCGGCTTTTCTTTCCAAATTCCTAAGAAGATGAGTTTGCACCATTGATGAAACTATCTTTACGATATTTCAGGTGCGAGGGCAGAATCTGGGCTCTCTATGCATACCATGTTCGTTTGTTGATGCATTTCACAGGTACGTATGATGAACATTATGTTTTCATGTGTCGCAACATAGAGAGGATGGTCCCTTTAGTACAAAGAAGAGCCAGCACATCAGCAGAGAGCATATATCATTATGCATGATCAAATCATAGTGATGCATCAGTTGCCACAACAGGGTTTACTTGGAGGATTTCATCTCCCGTGATTACTTTTCTGTGCTACAGCCTCCTCCAGAGATAGTTCATGATGAGGGAGGGCCTTCACAGCAGTTTGACATTCTTGAGACCGAGCATGTCGATGCTCCAGCATATGTGACATATCAGCGAGGCCACAGGGATTTATTTGCATCTGCACGACGAGTACTATCTCCACTCAAGGTGTAAGGGGTCTCGTTGACTTCATCAGCACAACGAGTATTATCTCCACATGATGTGGAAGGGGTTTCGCCTTCTTCTTCAGTACAGGTAAAGATCCAGGATATGGGCAAGAGGCCCATGTTTGATGAGGGTCCTTCAGGAGGTCAGGACATTGGTATCATTGATGTTGATGCTAGCTGTCCTAGCTTGGAGCTAAAGGAGATCATCTGAGAGCAAAGGGCCGAGAATGAGTTGCTGCAAAAGAAATTGCAGATGGCTAAGTGGGTGATCAACTACTTGGAGTAGCACAACAAACAACTGGAAGATGAGCATACACTTTATGAGCTGCGGAAGATCCGGGAAGACCGCGAATTGGCCCGAAGGAGACCCGGTGATTTGACACCTATTGATCGAGAATCAATGCTCATCCGGGTAAACAATCATTTGGAGAATTTGTTGGAGAAGGAAAACAGAGACAAATACATGCTTCGTCATATGAAAACTCACTATTGAGCTCGCATGCATGTTTGCAAAGCGAAAATGAAGATCCTAAAGAGGCGTTTGAGAAAATAGCTAAAGCGATGGAAAAAGCCCGACCCACTCCAAATTTTGGCCGAAGCTTCATTGGCAGGACACAACACATGATAGAGGGTATTCACTCCGAATTTGAGCAAATTCGGAGAAAATTTTGTCATTTTGAAAATTTTGGCTTGCAAAACAGGTTTTTTGGCTCAACGCGTAGCGCGCAGCGCGCGACCCATAAGATGGGGAGGTCCAAATCACAAATGGCTTGTAGTTTTGGTTTTTTTATGATGAATTATACATGCTCAGCTAGTGCCAAAGCAATTCATCAAGTTCTGGGTGACCAAAAGGCTCAAAAACACCATGAAAATCACCTTTCTGCCACTTTTTGCACCAGCAGGAAGTACTTCCAGGAGAATGTACTTTTGGAGGGTCAAATGGACACCAAATTGGAAAATTCCACTTGGGTTAGAAAGTAGACATCCAGGTATTTCTAACAAGCCAACCTGAGCTCAATTTGGATGCTAGGAAGTGCTCCAAAAGTAGGTGGATAGGCACGCGGTGCACAGGGTTGTTTGGCACAATTTTCATCATTCAGCTCAGGAAATGAAGCCAGTTTGACTAGTTTTGACTTGTGATGCGATTTTTCACCCCTCTTGATGTAATTAATGAAAAATTATGTTTATTGGACACTTATTTACCTATTCTAGATGATTCATTCATAAAATAGCAAAAATTTAATGAATGAATTGGTTTCCTAGCTTATAGAGGCAAGTTGTTTTGACTGCCTAGATTGTAGTGCTTTGTTTAGAATTGGGTTGAAACACTCCTAGATGATGAGATCGACCCCTAGAGGCAAGGAATGTGTTGGCTTGCCTATATTAGTATTTCTTAGTCATTTTTAGGGTTGATCTCGACATAGCTGGACACTCTATTGTACATTTTATCTGCAATTGCAAAGGAAGACCAGGGTTTTGCACACATTGGGATTCATGGGATATGATGGATGGTTTTTCTCAGTACTTGTAATTGTTTATGTGTACCCTTCCTTCTTAATCTTATTCAATTGAACAATGTAGTGTTAAATGTAGAATCCAAAATTTGCTATGCTCTGCCTTTAAATTTGTTTAATTTTCCATGTTTTCATCTGTTTAGGGAGAATCCTTGAAAGTTTCTTGCTCTCCTTAACCTCTCACCAGTCAGATATATCCATTCAATCACTTTAAAGACATCAAAACAATCGCCGATCTTGCCCCAAGTAGACCTCTGCAAAAGTTGTGCCTCATCCCTGCACCCAAAATTGCCTCTCCCTTGAATTCAACAAAACCTCAAAAAATCAATTTCAAAGTCCTTGTACTTCATACCTAGCCTAAAATTAGTCATCAATTCAGTCATCTCGAGCCTCATTTATTACCTTTTGCTGAGATTGACTCGGAGATAGCCATCTCCTGTCCTCGTAGGGCTAGCTACGAGGCTGAGCATGGTTTGATGTAGCCTTGAGTTTTACCTTATTTCAGCCTAAGGTAGATTCGAGCGCTAACACCTTTAAAATAAAAATTATGTTCTAAATAGAAAAAAAAAGAATATGTTGTAAAGTAATTAGAAGAAAAAATGTGTGAATTAGATGTTTAAATATTATACTTTTCAAAAATATTTCAGCTAGAGATTCAATTAAACTATTTGAAGGTCTATGTTAACTAATTTATGTCAATATCTACTTCATATATATCTATGTATATAAAAAAGAAGTTTTATATGGTTAAAAATTTTATTGGTCTTATGTATACTCTATTTAGCATTCAAAAATACAGTTTCAACAATGAAAAATAACACATTGTATTTTGCACTCTAAAAATGTTTGCACGCGAAGAAATTTGATCCCTATGTTCGTACTTAAGATGGATATATGTTGGTATATATTGGACACATTACTATGATCATTTGTCATTAAATAATTTTATAGTTAATATGTATCTTGCATATTAATCTATTATTCATTAAGTAAGCCTCATTCAACTTAGTTTTTAACACAAAAGTACAAATAATAAATAATAAATAAATTATGCTACTACTCGCATTCAACATTTAATTTGATCCTAAAACAGTATTTTCTCCTCAACTCTAAAATGGTGCAAATTTCCTACAATAGTATGAAATGATGATGGTGATAATGATGATTATCATCCACTAAGACCAAATATGCTATATAAGAAGGCAAAATGATATTACCCAAAATTATTTTGAATTTTTTTGTTATGCTCAAAAAGCATTAAAAGAAGTGTTTCAAGCTCATCATAATTTTGTTTAGTTAAAAGATCAAGAAGGTTGGTAGTGTTACAAATATTTTGTAATTTAAATCCAATATGAGTATAAACGCGATGATATATGATATTTTTAAAATCTTCAACGATATTACTAGTGTTGCAAAGGTGATAGACTTTTAAATTGTGCCAACATTGTCATAGTAATAATTGTAACTTAACACATACATGATATTTACTATATCAGATTATAATTAAATGGGTTAATAATAGTAAAATACACATCATTCTTTTCATAAAATAACCTTAACAAACTTATATTTTAATACAAACCATAAAATATTAAAAAATATAATGTTAGGAATCCAAAATTAAGACGTGAAAGATTTGCTTTTGCAAGTTTATATGAATTTGTTTAATAAAGTTTATCATGATAATTTTTTCACAAAAAATGATGTATATCTATATTAAAATTAGTGAACTAAGTGAATTTCTAATTCCCATTTTGAAAAAACTTAATCTAGTTAAAGTTATATATTCTAGATCCACTGAATTCTTCCAAATTTAATGAAATATGTGTTAAAGGTTGTAAATGACATCTTGGGAAGTCTACCCGAGTCAAAGTTCATGAAAGTAATGCAACTGAACACAACAAAGGGAATGCGGGATAATCTTATGCAAAGTTATGAAGGAGACACCAAGATTAGAAGTGCTAAACTCCAAACATTTAGAATACAATATGAGACACTAAAAATGCATGACAATGAAATAATTGCAACAGTTTTCCTTAGAGTAGATGAAATTGTTGATTCCATGAGAAATATTGGTGACGTAATAAAATATGATATTATTGTTGAAAATATTTTGAGATCACTAACTCTGAAGTTCGATTCCAAAGTCTCGACTATTGAATAAATGGAAGATCTAAAAACTCTCACACTTGATCAACTCCATGGAATATTGGTAGCATTTGAAATTAGGAAAGGTGGACCTTTCATACATGAGAGAAGCAATCTTCAAATCCACATATAAAAGGAAACAAAAGGAAGCACCCAAAGACACAAGCTATATATCAGATGAGGAAGAAGCAAACTTCTTAAGAAGTGGGAGCTGGAAAACTCAGAGGTAAACTACCCTTTAAATGTTTTTCTTGTGGAAGAGTAGGCCATTATGCATCCAAATGTCCTTATAGAGAAAATAATAAAGAAAATGGAAATAATGTTGCTACAAAGAAGTTCTTTGATAAGAAAATATTTTACTCTAATGAAGATATTCATAGCACATCCAATCACCAATAAAATTCAGATTCAAATTATCTTGCACTTATGGCTCTTGAAGATCAGGCAATAGATGAATCCGATAGTTGTGAGATAGATGATTTAATGAAATGTCTAAAGGAGAATGATAAACTAAAGAATCCTAAAAAATGATTGGAATCAAAAGGAAACAATATGATTGAGGAAATAAACATGTTGAAGATGGAATTAGAAGCATCTAATAGAAGAACAAAAATCATAAGAAAATAACTTCAAGAAAAGGAAAACCATTATGAAACATTAGAATTTGAAATTATGACCCTAAAGGATGATTATGAGAAGATCAACAAATAGACAAAGGCATATGAGTCTCTAGAAAAGGTTATTAATGAACAACTCTCTCCTTTGATCAAAACAGGCATTAGGTATGATCATACACAATGTGATGACAAAAACCAATATAATGTTGTTCCAGGGTAATATGAATCAAGTCACACATCTCCTAGATCAAGGAAAAGATCTGTTCCTAGGCATAATGGATGGTTTTATGGATATTGTTTATCTTGTAACTCATTTTGGCATAAGGCCACTGATTGCAAGTCAAGTATGCAGAACAAAACCAGGAGATGGGATAAGTTCCAACAAATGATTAGAAATTGTAAGCATATATGGAGGAAAAAGGAATCTCAGTCAGAAACATAGGGAGGATTAACCCTGTTGCAGTCCATTTCTCTTAAAGCTTACTTATCTTAGTGATTACAGAAGCAATGTGAGGTACTTGACCTCATGAGAACAAAAGATGATTATTAGGTCCTCAGGATCATTGATGTATAAGTTGAAAGGGAGCAATAAATATATTGATGATGATGCCCATGGTTGTATTGATAGTCATTTTACTAACAATGCATTTGATGTGATAACAATATATAGGTACAGATAGAACAGGCTCAGGGGGAGCTGTAGTTATGAAAATTCAATATTTCACCTTTTTAATGTGGATCCTATGAACAACAGTCACGTATATACGTGAGTTCTGATTTAGACAGTCGTCTGAGTTTCTCTATGATGAAGAAACAATGGGACAGGCTTAGCGAAGAGTTCTGATATACTTCAGTTAGCTCTTATTTGGCTTTCTGATTCTGAAATTGATTGATTATAGTATGACTAATTCTATTTAGAATTGGTTTTGGCTTTTATGAGTTACTGATGCTTTGATGGATCTCTGATTGATGAAGTTTCTTTGATTTCTTAGTAGTGGATGAATTGATATGATCAGACTTAACAATAAATAGTTGGCACATGTTCAGGGGGAGCATTTTCTATGCTTCTAATAGTGCATTTTTGGCATTATGTTTGTTTAAGAATTCCTTGGTACACAATGATGCTTATCATTGGTGATGTTGCTAAAGATATGATACTGAAGTTTTTGAATGATGTTATGCTACTGTCATAATGCATGAGTTTGTTTTGGTGAAACTATGGATGATGCTTATATATTGTTTGAGCCACTGATCAGGTTTGTGATGATAGATGAATCTCTGGTGATGATATGATTGAGGACTGTTGTTCTTCTTGTGGAAAGAAAATGTGGATCTTGTTATCTCATTTGATGATGATGTTGCTATCATGGATGAAGTCTATGGTGTTGTTCTTGATCCTTACACCTATTCCATGTACATGTTATGATGCAAATGGTATGTTTCTAGAAGAGTATGGTTCTAAGCATGATCATATTTATGATATGGGGTCACATGGATGAGTAGTTGATGATGATGAATTAAATAAAGGGATCTTATTGATGATTACTTACACTGCATAATAATGAAGCAATCTTTCTTCTTGTATGAAGAATTTGGGCCGAGAGAATGATGTTGTTACAGGTTTCATGAAGATATGGTTATTAATATAGTAATACTACACCTTCTAGATGATACTTGGAGACATGGCATATTTAGTTACATATTGATGATGTTGATGAATGTTGCTACATTTCCCTATCTTAATTTATGATGATATGCTTGATTCTCACATATTTTGTTGATGCATGAAAAGATATGTTATTGTGCTGCAAAAGATATATATGAATTTGATGAATGTATCTTCCTACTAAGGGAAAGAGAAAGTTGACTTTGATGAGGTAAAGGGGATGACTTCTACAAAAAAATAGTTTGTTTTTGATGATGCATACTTGATCACAAGTTGATGATGTTCATGGTGTTGTTGTCAGATGCTTATGGTGCAGATGATATATGGTATATGATCATTGTTGAAGACTATCATGGTATTAATACCTCACTATTTAGGTCTTTGGTCTTGGTTATAAATTCCATATCCGTCTCTTGATGTAAAGGTCACGTAAAGACCTATGTTATAAATCATTGTAAAATTCAGTCATGTATGGACTATTATGTTCAAGTCACGTAATCCCTTCATCTTGGGCATGTGATGTTAAGTCAAATATGTAACCCTACCGTGTTGGGTGATCAATGTAAGAATTATTCATTAGTGATAGGAAAAGTCATGCCTGGTTAAGTCATAGAGTCATGTAATTTTTTGTATATCTTCAAAAAATTTAGCATGTGATCAGGGGGAGCATGGTCAGTATTCAGAGTTCATTCTCAGTAGATAAAATCTACAATTCTCGTGTCAACAAAGGGAGAGAAGCCTTCATTCAACATTGGTCAATCATATTCCACTGATTTCAAAGGGGGGAGCAACTTGATGTTTGAAAATATTCATGCTTAGCTTGATGTGTTTTACAGGTATTCATAGGTTGTGGTGACCAAACACCAAAGTGGTTTCCATCAAGGCCAAATGAGGAGATTGTTGGCATTATGACTAATGTGTTGTCCTTGATGGAAACCTACTTGTAGTAGGATACACACGACTTTTACTTGATGGAATTTTACTTGGTAAAATATGTGAACATGATGGTAGTAGCATGGGTACAGATGTGACAAAGAGATCAGACAAAGAAATATCAATATAGAAACAGAGGAATGATGAAGGTAAAGTTTGAGGAAGTATATGCAAGTTCAGTGAAGTAAAGCCACATACATACGCAGGTATGGTGAAGAAAATTTGTGTACAGTTTCCCACCATGGTATTCTATATACCGGGGGTCTTCACCATGGTATTGGCCCAAAGAAATGAGCACGAGAATGTATATTTGATCCCATCTAGGAATACCATCGACATAACTAAGGGATTGACCCATGGTATTGGCTAAGGCCTAATCTATATAAGGAGATGGAGATCAAAGTGCTTAGTGTGAAAGTAATGGGCTATCGATGAATAGTTTGATCTGAAATAAGTATGCACCAGGGAGTATGATGATGAATCAAATCCAATATATCTGAAATGTCTATACATTGAATAATATGCTTATGGGTTGGTTTGATCCATGATGATAATGTTTTGACATGTGTTTGTTACTATGTATGGGTTTGACTGAAACGATGTTGTGCAGCTAACAAATGAGTCAATAATTATAGATTCGTATGCAGGTTTGTTTCAGAAAAAGCACGTACAAACATGGATTAGATTCTGAGTAGTAGCATATAAATTCTGATGTATGGACATACCTATATGTGGGTATCAAATATGAAAGGCATGTACATACACATAAGTGTTTTGTAAGGGTCGCGTACATATGCTAGGGTTTTCCTGAATATGATGTATGGCTAGCTTAATAAGTCTTGTTGTGTTTGCTACTGTATGTCAATGAAGTCTTTCATGATGATCAGGGTTTAACAATGATGGTTGAGGTTGAATGAATTGTGGAATGATTTGTTGAATATTAATGATGCTACTATTTGTATCTGGGTCAGAGATATGTGATTGGTTCTCTAAGTATTTCAATATGACAGTGATTTAATTTTAGGGTTCATTGTTTTGAGGGATGTACGCAGGTATGCTTCATGGAAAGAGCGTATATACAGATATATTTAAGAATAGTAGTGTATATATTTTGATATGTGGTTGATCAAGGTTTATAGTGCCAAAATTTGGTTTTTGTGATGAACAATGTGTGGATTAGTATTCCAGTGAATGGATTTACAATGATCTAATAGTTTTGGTTGTTTGAGATTGATTTGGGCCTCAATTGGTACAATGATTAAGTTATTTGATATGATGATTGGTTTTAGTTTTATTACTTGATATTGATCTTAAATGATGGTAGTGGGTCCATTGTGAAAACTTGATGAAACATGGCCTACAAATTTGATGTTTTTGGTTCTGGTGGGTCCAGTATGAAAATTATGAAACATGGTCCACATACGTGTTAAGGATTGGAGCGTTTAGTGAGGAAGTCAAAGCTTCCTTCCAATGGTAGTTGGTAAATCTAATAAGGGGGTTGGAGAATGAGATAAGGTTGTAGCCTTCTGCAGGTGGGTGCTTATTTTCTGGTAGGAGTCTGTGGCGGTACAATATTGTAAGAATTATTTATTTATAATAAAAAGAAGACACATAAGAAAACAACAATGGTTTCCTCCCACATTGGGTTTCCACCCAAAAACCATGGTGTTCATGTGTGTTGATGTGTGATGTTTATTTTGTTTTTACTGCACATGGTTACTGTTTAATTAATGCCTATTGAAGTACTAATACAATGATTCATGTTAAACAAATGATGAATTAACTGAAAAGTAAGTTAATTGGATATACACTAGATGTCTGCATAACAATCACATATATACTCATGTTTACTTCAGTATAGTTGTGTACAAAAATCTGAATAAGAAAATAAAAGTTTAGGTGATTTTTAAAATACCGATTCACCCCCCAGTATTTTTCCCAACACCAATCTTAGTTTCTAGGCTTCACATTATAAGATAAGTGCTCATCTGAATCTATGTGCATGTGATTGTTGTGAAAATGCTCATTGTTCTGTTAAAAATATATTTGAGAGATTATTTGAATGCCTATGCATGTGAACCTTATATAAACGTCGTATAAATGCTTGTTGTGCTATTAAAATGGATATGATGATGATGACAAATGCATAGTTCCTATGTGAATAATGAGGAATGATGATTTTGTTCATGATTGATGAAGAATGGCTAATTTTTGTGTCTATTTATGAGCTTAAATTTAGCCTAATTTTGTGAGTATAAGAGATGTGTAAGTCTTTATTATTTGATTACATTCTTGTATTAAAATTATTTGTAATAATAGGACTTGTACTATGGACTTGCATGTAGGGAGAATGTATTTATTTTATATCTAT
>APFE030006473.1:0-27946 GCA_000404065.3 Pinus taeda
ATACATAAAGTGGACCATGCTGCGGCAGGGATGGGACCAAGATGTGCCTGAGTTCACCAACATTTTTCATACCCTTCGCACACAGTTGGGTATCAAAGATTTTGAGTTGCATCTAGTACTCAAATACCGCGGCTATCTACACAGATACATCCAGGAAGAGATGGAGTTCTTGAAAATCTCCTCGCTCGGCACAGCGTACCAATACACTGTCAAAATCGAGCAAAAGTTCAAACAGAAGAAGCGAGACTTTGGATCTGCAAATCCGAAGCCCAAAGGACGAAGCTAAGGAGGGGTGACCCAAGACAACCCTTTGAAACCACAAGAAAAGAACAACACCACAAAGACAAAGAAGGACATAGGAAAGTGGTGTGAGTTCCACAAGAGTCCCACTCATAACACAAGTGAGTGTTGGAACAAGCAGTCACTGGTGGCCAAATTGAAGGCTTCTGAATCAGATGCATGTTCCGACTCTGAGCCAGAACTCGACAAGGGGAATGGCAAAGGGAAGAAGATCATTGATGCGGATCCCAGCACCACTGTTGCCACCGCCAAGATTCAGAAAAATGAGCCCGAAAATCTAGAGGAAGGGGAGCATCTTTTCCACTCACAGATGTGGGTGAAGGGTTTGCCACTGCAAGTCATTGTCAACAGTGGTAGCCAAAAGAACCTCGTTTCAGCAGAGGTCGTGAAGCGGTTGAGCCTACCGACTACACCACACCCACAGCCATACAATATCGAGTGGCTTCATGAAGGACAAGATCTCAAAGTCCGCCAGCAGTGTTGCCTTCCCTATAGCATCAAGCCCTTCATAGATGAGGTATTGTGTGATGTTACACCTCTAGATGTTTGTGATGTACTATTAGGCCAGCCATACTTGTGGAGGCGACATGCTGTGTATGAGTCAAGGCCTTGCGCTATTATTATTTCTTTGGATGATTCATTATACAGGATACCAGAGGTAGCCCCACCTACCGCCACCTCTTTGATCACTACTAAGAAAGGTAGCAAGCTCATCACCCAGACCAGGAAATTCATCTGTCTAGTTCACTCCCAAAGTAAGGGGAAGGTCGTCACCACATCCATGACCCCCGCGAAGGGTTCCTCCATGCAATAGCAGTAGCAAAGGGATACGGTCATGACAGAACACAGGAACAACTTCTCCTCACCCACAAGGGTACCACAAAAGCTTCAAGTGGGCAACAAAGTTTGGTTGCATCTGTAGAAAGAACACCTTACAAGAGCCCATTAGAAGCTCCGACCACTCTGACATGGTCCTTACAGCATTCCTCCATTCCCTCGCTTGTACCAAGTGTTCAATGTGGACCGTCATCAACCATACTTCCCACCATTACTGGACACATCAGAGATTGCATAACAACTCACCTGGGAACAAGTTTAGCAGATGGAGGAACTCAACGCAATGGGGACCATTGCTTCCTAAGGGGGGAGGAATGATCCAGGTGGATGTTGGTGGCCACCAACCTATCCCACTTGGACCCCCACAACTGTCTCTTTCAGTTTTTTAGTTTCCTAAATTGTAGCACAATTTACTATTTTTAGTAGTTTTTCGGGTCCTGAACTTTCAAAGCCGTTTTGAGGCCCTAAACGACATTTTTTGGGAAATATAGGGGCAACATGGGTCCGTGGACTGATGTTTCCCTTCCCAAAGTGGTAGTTCTCAGAGAGATCTTTCTAACGAGCTATTGTACGTGTCAAATGAAGATCGTATAACAAAGTTACGACCCCGGGAAATTGATGTACCAATTTACCGAAACGGGGCGCACAATTTGACGTTTCATCTTCTAGGGTTAGGTTTTGGGATTTGAAGGGTTTTCCATTGTTTATCAACAATAAATAGGCCTTCGAGCCTCATTGTAACACAATTTAGAGGCATGTAGCCACCACATATCTTCTCAGAGATAAGCTATCATCACCCTAGCTGGTTTATTTCCATTTTTTGTTGTAAGCATATTTCAGTATTTTCCATTAATGAAATGAAGTATTATTTCCACTACATCCTTGTGTATATCGTTATCTCTGTATTTTGTTGGGTTCTTGTTTAAATCCGGATCATTTAACATCTTTTACTTGTTGATTTTTTTTTTCTAAATTGCCAAGATGAATAACAATATATTTGAAGCATGCATGGACAAGCATAACAAGCTCGATGGTTCCAATTATGCAAATTGGAAGTTTAAGATGTGGACTCTGTTAGAAGCGTAGACTGCTTGGCAGATTGTGAATGGGGATGAGCTGAAGCCCGTGGCTGGATCAGTATCGGTTCCAGATTGGGAGAAACGAGAAAGCAAAGCAAGGACAATGTTAAAGATGTCAGTGAAAGATTGTATTATATTGCACATAAGAGAAGGTAAGTCAACTAACGAGATCTGGGGAATTCTGAAGGAATTGTACAAGATCAGAAATTCAAATCGCCTTTTGTTCCTCAAGAGTAAGATCTTGTCCATGAAGATGGAGGAGAATGAAATGATTACTTCATTCGTAGCAAGGATCAAGGATCTGAAAACCAAATTATCAGATATTGGTCATACAATGGACGATACAAATCTTGTGACCATTACAATGATGGTGTCACTGATGATTATCAGATGTTCATCACTGGGATCAATGCCACAGAGAAGATCCCGCATTTTGAAGAGCTGACAGGTATACTAATGCGGGAAGAAGAGAGGAGATTGACTCTTAAGCCCCAGAGTGCCGATCTTACATTGGTGGCGAGGAAAAACATCTACAAAGGGAAAGGAGGTCCACAACAACAAAACAGAGCAAGTTCACATAAATGGCCAAATCTGACTCAAGGTATGCACCCAAATAAAAACTACTCTGAAACTAAATGTTTTTATTGCGGAAAATTGGGTCATACTGCTAGGGAATGTAGGAAAAAGAAGTATCATGAAGAACAACAGAAGCCAAAGAGACATGCAGGTCATCTTGCAAATGGTGATCAGGAGCAGAATTTGAGGTTGTTCATGGTATATCATGATGAAAATGTTGATGCAGACATTTGGTATGTAGATTCAGGAGCATCAACACACATGACAGGGAATAAGCACTGGCTGGAGGATTTTGAAGAGATCAACAAAGGCGCATAGATTTACCTAGGTGATGACAGAGGTCATCAAATCAAAGGATGTGGGAAAGTTTTTGTTATTCTAGATGATGGTAATATCAAACAAATTTATAATGTAATGTAGGTGCCTCGCATAACTAAGAACTTGATTTTTGTATCAATGGTTATAGATCAAGATTTGAAAGTTGAATTTTTAAAATCTAACTATTACATTAAGGATCTGTTAGATGGAATGAAGACAATTGCTACAGGAATTCGAATAGGAGGACTGTACAAGTTGGATGTGAGACCTACACCAGTTCAAGCATTGACAACAGTGAGCCTGACTACAGAAGAGCTTTGGCACCAGAGATTTGACCACATCAATTACAATGATTTGCTATTACTACAAAAGAAAGAAATGATAAGAGATCTTCCTATGCTAAATCAAGTACATAATGATTGCGATGCTTGTATTTTAACAAAATGCATAGAGAAGAATTCCCTATTAGAGTAGAAAAGAAATAGAGGGATATGCTGGAGTTAGTGCACATAGACCTTTGTGGTCCCATGCAGACAAAATCCTTAGGAGGTGCAGTGTATTTCCTACTATTTATTGATGACTGTACGAAGTTTTCTTGGGTGTATTTCTTAAGTAAGAAGAGTCATACATTCGAATACTTTAAGAAATTTAAAAATATGATTGAAAGACAAACAAGGAAACAAATAAAAATTCTCCGTTCTGATCAAGGGGGAGAATATAGGAAAGATGAGCTGATCATATATTGTAAAGATCATGGAATTTTGCAGCAGTTTACAGTACCCCATACTCCACAGCAGAATGGAGTAACAGAAAGGAAGAACAGAAATCCAGTGGAATGTGTAAGAAGCATGCTGAAAGGTAAGAATCTTTTAAATGGTTTTTGCGCTGAAGCAATGAGTACTACGGTTTATTTAAAAAATTGGAGTCCTACAAGAAGTCTTGAGTTTAAAACTCCTTTTGAAGCTTTATATGGATATAAGCCTGCAATAAAACACTTAAGAATATTTGGATGTAAAGCATTTTCCCACATACCAAAGGAAGATAGAAGAAAATTAGACTCAAAAGCCATCAGATGCACTTTTATAGGGTATTGTTCTTCATATAAAGCATACAGATTATTCAATCCCTCTACTCACAAGATCTTTATTAGTAGAGATGTTAAATTCCATGAGCAGGATAGTGAAGAAACTGATGAGCACTATGATGGATGGGACATTCTGTACTTTGAGGAAGAAGAAGCAAAGAACAATCATGGTCAGCAACAAACAAAGGCAGAGGATGAACAGCAGCAGCAGCAGCAACTACAACAACAGCGACGACAACAACAACAACAACAACAACAACAGCAGCAGCAGCAACAACAACAACAACAGTAGCAGTAGGAAGAAATAAGGTTTGAAACCACCACCCCACCACTCAGGAGATCAGGTAGGAAAGCTCAAATGAATGCAAGATATAGGGAAAATGCATTTATAACTAGTATGATGAATGTTGTTGAACCATCTAGTTATAAAGAAGCAAATGAAAGTAATGAATGGAAAATAGCCATGGAACAGGAATATGATTCAATAATCAGAAACAACACTTGGGAATTGGTAGAACTTCCTAGAGGAAAACAGGGCATAGGTTGCAAATGGTTATATAAACCGGAAATCAATGCATATGGAACTATATAAAAACTGAAATCTAGGTTGGTTGCAAAGGGGTATACACAAAAAGAAGGGATAGATTATGAGGAAACCTTCACCCTTGTAGCTAAATTGAACACCATCAGAATGTTAATTGCTTTAGCTACTAAGAAACATTGGATGATGCACCAACTAGATGTAAAGTTTGCATTTCTAAATGCAGAACTGAAAGAAGAGGTTTATTTAGAGCAACCAGAAGGGTTTGTCCAGAAGGGAAAAGAACATTTAGTCTGTAGGTTGAAGAAAGCACTCTATGGACTAAAACAAGCTCTCAGGTCATGGTATGAGAAAATTGATTCATTTTTTCTGCAAGCTGGCTATAATAGAAGTAAGAAGGACCCTAATCTTTACACCATGAAAGATGAACAAGGGTGTGTAGTGCTGATTTCATTATATGTAGATGATTTGATAATTACATGTGATGCTATCTATCTAATTGATTAGATGTCACAAATGTTTGAGATGAAGCATCTCGGTGAACTCAGATACTGTTTAGGTCTCGAGATTTGGAGAGATTCAGACCAAACATTTTTGTCTCAAGCAAAATATGTCAAAGGCCTGTTAGAGAAGTTTAGAATGGATCATTGCAAGTCTGCACCGGTACCATTGCAGCAGAACATCAAATTGCAGTATGAGAATGGCTCAAAAGCAGTGGATGCAACACTTTACAAACAACTGGTTGGGAGTCTAATCTATCTAACCACCACTAGACCTGATTTGCCTTATGTAGTCAGTGTGTTAAGCCAATTTATGTCTAAGCCACTTGAAAGCCATTGGAATGCAACGTTTTTATCAATGAATGAGGAAGACAAGTAGAGTTTTCGAGAGCCAAAAATTTGAGGTTTGAGATCAATTTTTCTTACTTGTTTTGCAAATTTCAAATTTGAAATGAATAAAGAATTGAGATATTCCAAAGTATGCTTGTCTTGTTGCGACCTGGAATATTAGAAATGAAAATTAGATAAGTTAGCTTTAAAACTTCTTTGATCTATAAATTTTGCGACTATTAGATCTAAAAAATAATTAAGAAAGCTAAATTAACTTTTCATTCTA
Source organism: Pinus taeda (assembly GCA_000404065.3). Lineage (NCBI taxonomy): Eukaryota > Viridiplantae > Streptophyta > Pinopsida > Pinales > Pinaceae > Pinus > Pinus taeda. The sequence continues at coordinate 5,852 of APFE030006473.1, forward strand.
AAAAAAATTCTTAAATTTTGATCTCCAACTTATTTTGATCTCAAAATTTATTAAAATAAATCATTTTTCTTTATTTAAAAATTTAAAAATAACCTAATTAAATTTTCCAAAAAAATCTAAAACAAATTCTTTATTTTAAATTAATTTTTTAAATAAAATAAAAATAACACATTAAAACAAAATCATTACAAATATATATACCAGAACATTATATTATATATAAATATATATATATATTAAAAAAACACAACGCAAAAAAATAAATAAATAAAAACCAAAATAAAAGAACATATACCTCAAAAATGTGAAAACTAAATCAACCTATATTAAAAAAATACAAAACAACAAAAACGAAATGCAATAAAGGAAACAATTAACTAAACATAAAGGAAAACACATTCATGAAACCCAAGGGCATAAAACAAATTCATATACAGTTTTTTTAACACAAACGTGAAATAAACGACATAACTTGGCAAAGTAAGAAAACCAATAAAATAAAACGAGGGTGGACGACGTGGTGTATACGGCCACGGTCAAACGATAGCGTTGGTGAAAATATAGGTACGGTATCCAATCCAGTCCAAACATGCAAATAAAAATTAATTTGCTGTTGCGGTGGAAGTATTAAAATTAATTAGCCATTTGCCTAGTGCAATCACAAACGTAGTATCCAATCCACACTAAACCTACAAATAAAAATCAATTAGCCATGTTCCTGGTGCAATCATAAACAGCGTATCCAATCCAGTCCAAACTTCACATTCTTTGGTGTTGTTATGTGGCAACTTTGTATAACATTTTTTATTATTTCTCAAAAATTTTAAATCCTCATAATTTTTTATACAATGTCTGTTTGAGATGATTCAAGTATCATTGGAAATATCTCAACAATCTCCTATCATGGAGATATTTCGTTAGAATTTGAGACAATAAGAAAATTGTCAATTTTTTTTTTAAGCAATTGGACTTGGAAAAATCATCAAATTATTAAAAACATGTTCCCAATATGAATTTTCTTTAACCTAGTTTTTGAATCACTCCAATTAGACATCAAACAAAGAAGTTATCAATGAAACATTAGCAAGTAGTCCAAGGTACCACTTCCCTATAGGTAAAAGTGCATTTCATTTATATTTATCTTCCTTAGATTTGTTTTATTAGCACTATTTGTGAATTTTTTGCTTATATAGCAGATGAAAGATTGATCGCCCCTCTCTCTCGATAATCTTATGTTTTATTGCTGATTAGTACTAATTTTTTTAGGTTCGAGGATGATCAAAGAAGATCACTTTATACACAAGTTATTTTGAAAGACCAAGTTCTTTTTCAGAAGAACCTAAAGAATTCAAGTCCATGTTATATCACATCCATCATGTCATTGTTATTCCTTCATTTTCCTCTCTAAACTTATAATCCATTCATGTTAAAGTCCAAATTTTTGTCATCTTCCTACTACTAGATCATGATTTCAAAACCATTTTCCCTTTGCAAGTTTCATACTTTACTACCTCACTTACATTTCATCCCTAACCCATGAATAAATTCATTCAACTCACTTACAATTTTGAGTTACCTCATTGTCCTCTTCCTTTTGTCAAATAAATCCTACTTGGTAAATGCAAATATTTCATCTATGGTCTTTTACATTATTACTTTATGTGCACGTTAGATGATGGGGGATTCATTAAGGCCCTCCTTCTAACTAGTATTGACCCATCGACTTTAGCACATTATTTGGGTTCATGACTAGAGACCTTTTTAGTGCTTTGAGGCTTGCATGCCTTATTGACAAGTTCTCTCGCCAATAAACAATGGGAATACATCAATGCCCCCTATTTATTGGATTTTCTAGGTGACTTGACTACAACACATGTATTTGTACCTAGTAAGATTTACTTAGGCATTTTGACTCTCATTAACATTAATGGTGAGCCGTATAATGTTGGTTAACGACATTCATTAATGGCTGGTAATCCAACAATTTCTTTCTATGTTTGACATCAGCCAAATTTATTCACATATAGAAGAATTATGCCATGATGCGGATATGAATGAAAAATATATGATTTCAATGACTTGTAGCAATGTTCCAATAAATCAAGATTCAATTTCAGACTTTAACAACAATAGCCATAATTCCAGCAATAAGAAGGCACAAAGATCTCAATTTCAGATTCCATATTCTATTCACATAGTCAAGAAAAAAGAAGCAGATCAGATTCTTTCACTTCATATTCCGTGATCCAGTAGTAACAACCAAGATCTCTCAGATACATAGCTTATTGAATTTACAGGAAGGTGAATCTATGTTGTTTTCTAATATTTAATCAATAATTTCTTGAATGCTAAAACACATGTATTTAGAAAAATTCTCCATACCACATTACTTTCCTCATTTTCCAATGATAGAGAACACCTTTAGTTGTTTTGGGGGGGGGGGTTGGGGGTGGGGGTTGGGCCGCGGGTGGGGGGGTTGCGGGTGTGGGGATATTCATTACCATTTTTCATATCCATATCCCTATATATTGTTGATCAACATGTTTCTCCCAATTGATTAATGATTTTCTTAGGTTCAAACATGGATATGTTTTGAAAAGATTAAAATCCTGAGAAATCATCATTTGATGTGTATATGAATGGACCTTCATTATGAATGCATTTTCAAGTATTCTTTGTTGCAACAATTGTTAAAAACAGAAGGGACAGAATATGAGATGAAATCAAGAGGCTCTCCAAGTGAGTCACCTAAAGAATGCCAAGCACTTAACACCCTCCATTCATTAAATCAAAGTTTGGTACATATAAACTAACACATTAGTTGGGTGGTTTGAACCACTCCCTAAATAATAGGATCTTAGACCTAAATAGAGGATCTCAATCCTCAGTTACAACAACAAACAACTGAATACATTAATATATAAAATACTAGATTTCTCCATTAATTTCAACACTCCCCCTTAATGGAGAAATTCACCCAAAGTCATATTTTTCCTTGCTTGGCTTAACATAGGCCACTTGATGTGCTTTGTCTTCATCATTGATAATAGATAATGCTTCAGGAAGTGCAATCTTACTTGAAGCACTACTTATAGTGTCAATCCTCTGAAAGTGAGAATCTTTCCACCCACACATTGTTTTATCTAAATCCATGTGCTCCATTCTCCTTATTATTAAAGATGTATAATATGATTTATTTTGTCCCATGTAGATTACTTTGGAAGTTTGAGATGGGAAAGAATTGTCAGCTATATTGAAGGCACCTTTGTTTCCTTTTTTTCTATGTTGTGTTCTTTCTGTGTTCCCGAGGTCATCATCTAGATCTTGAACAATAGGTTCATGATTCAAGTATTTACTCCCTTCTTCATGAACCACTGGTAGCTCTTCACTTGCAGAAACCTATTGATCAGATTGTGACTCATGATACTTCTAGTCATTAATAAAACCATATTGTTTGCCGAAAAATTCTTTTGACTAACAAATACTACCCAAGCCATAAATGCCTCCACATGGCCACATGAAAAAGACATCATTGAAAATATCCATGTCTTCTGAAAATATAGACATATTGATAAAACCATTTATTTCACTCCAAATTCCTTTCAGAGAATCCACACACACCTGATATGGCAATAATTCTGTGCCAACAAAATTTAGACTGCGTCACAGCTCCAACAATTGATTTCCACGCTCCACCAAATTCAAATATGAGGGTTGACTAAGCGAGCTGATCTCACACCAGTTGATGTATTTCGGGTTTACCACAACGGCGCACAGTGGGGGTGTTATGAAACCAGCTCACAAAAATATAGAAAAGATAGTTGAATGCCTTAGAATTCAGCCTCTTCGAGGGGGCAACCTCCTTTACATTACACAAATGAACAATTCTTGGATGATTCAAATGACAAAACCTCCTTTCTATATATAGGAGTCTAAGGAGTCACAGTATAACCTAGCCGACCTAACAATAATAATATAAAGCCACAAAAAGAACAATAGAGGGATTCTATGGGGCACAGTAATAAAAATATGTGGACAATAGGGGCACATCAATATTAATAAGGGATACAACTATAATAGTAATGGGGTAATCACTAGTATTATAGAGACCTAACATGCCCCTCTCCTTCAAAAAAGTGTTGTCCTCAACGTTTGAGTAGTTCAGGATGCTTCTGTATAAAATTCTCATCCTCCCATGTGGAATCTTCAGCAGATAGGTTCTTCCACTTGATGAGATACTCCGAAATTGATCGATTTCGTCGCTGTCGAGTTCTTGTTTCTGTGACTGCTTTCGGTTCCAATATAATTTTTCCTTCCTTGTCAAGTTCTGACAATATTGTTTGAAGTGGGATCTTGTCGCCTATAACCTTCTATAAACATGAAACATGGAAAACTGGGTGCACTCGAGAAGCTGCAGGAAGCTCCAATTTGTATGCCATCATACCAATCTTTTGCAACACCTTGTATGAACCATAATACTTTGGTGATAATTTATTATCCTTCTTAGCTTGCTTGAGGGACATTTGTTTATATGGTTGTAGCTGTAGGAATACCCAATCACCTACATCAAAAAATTCTTTCGCTGTGATGTTGATGTACCTATTGTTTCATTCTATTTTGTGCCAACAAGAGGTTATCCTTTAAGAGTTGGAGGACTTGTTGTTGATGTTCGATGTGATGTTCCACTGCTTGAACCTTAGAATTTTCTCTTAAATATGATGTGACGGATGGTGGCTAATACCCATAAAGTGTCATAAATGGGGCCATTTTCGTTGTTGTATGGAAGGAAGTGTTATACCACCATTCAGCCAGAGGCAACCATTTGACCCATTGTGTCTGTTTATCAGATACAAAGCAACGAAGATATCCTTCCAAACATTTGTTTACTATCTCAGTTTGCCCATCAGATTGAGGATGATTAGATGAGCTATGAGCTAACTGAGTACCAAGACAAGAAAATAATTATGTCCAAAAATTTCCAGTGAAAATGGGATCTCTGTCACTTACAATAATCTTTGGGTTTCCATGTAGCTTTTGAATTGTTTCCATAATGCAGTAGAAACTGTACTGGCTTTCAATGGATGTGATAATGCACAAAAGTGTGCATACTTGTAGTCTGTCAACTACCACCGTGATGACACCCTTTCCCTTAGACTTGGGTAACTGTGATAAAATCCGTTGGAAACTCTCCCAACGTTGCTTGGAATGATAAAGGTTGTAAATAGTAGGACCCGGCGGTCTTATTGTTTCACTTTATTTGTTGGCAACTAACTTCCGCCACAAATTTTGATATCGATTTAGGCATCCAAAAAATCCTTCTTAACCATGTGGTAAGTTTTTAAATTAAATCCTGAGTGCCCTTAAGTGGAGAGTGGTGCATTCTAGATATTTTTTTGGTTGGAATTCTTACCAAAGGTATAAGCGATCTTTGTTACTATGATTATTTGCGGCTAAGGATATCCGTTGTACTGGAACTCTTGTTGTAACTTCGAATAGTTCCCCTTGCTTCATCTTCTTCATATTCGCGTCCCTTGCTTCGTTTATCATTCGTTGGATATAAAATGGTGCGAAACTTGGCTTCAATCCTTATCTTTCTTGAGAGTCCATTTCCACCAATTTTGCTTCCCTTTCTTGAGTGTATTTCAAGTCTAACCAAATCTTTGTGATCACTTTTGTTGCTCTTCATAGGATAATCTTTGTTCTAAAAAGTATTTAAGGCTATCATGATCCGTTTTTACCTTGAAGTGTCTTCCCATTAGGTAGGTCACCATTTCTTAAGTGCATGGAGTATTGCCAACATTTCCTTCTCATAAATAGCTTTGTGTAAAAACTTTCCCTTGATTGGACGACTTTCAAAAGCAATGGGTCTTTCATCTTGCATTAGAACAACACCAATTCCATTTCCTGAAGCATCACATTCCACAATAAGGTTTTTGTGAAGTCCGGTGTAGCTAAGACCGATGCTTGGCACATTGCCTCTTTAAGATGTTCAAAGGCCTTTGTTGCTTCCGGAGTCCATGGAAATGCTCTTTCTTCAATAATGTTGTTAGATGTGCTGCTATTCTCCCATAATTCTTAACAAACTTGCGATAATACCCTATCAACCCGAGAAATCCTCACAGACGCTTTATGGATGTGGGGATTTTCCATTCCTGAATGGCTTTAATTTTGCTAGGGTCTACCTTAACTCCTTCATGAGATACAATATGACCCAGATATTCCACCTCTTGTACTCCAAAGAAACTTTTGGATCTTTTTGCATATAATTGTTTCTCCTCCAATAGTTGTAGCACCCTGTCAACATGTTCAACATGATCCTTCCAAGACTTGCTGTAGATTAGTATATCATCAAAAAATACTAACACAAATTTTCTAAGGAATGGTTTGAAAATTGAATTCATCAAACCTTGAAATGTTGAAGGTGCATTGGTAAGGCCAAAAGGCATGACCAAAAATTCATAATGACCCTCATGAGTTCTAAATGTTGTTTTCAGAATGTCTTCAGTCTTCATTCTGATTTGATGATATCCTGAATGAAGATCCGACTTGGTGAAGTAAATTGATCCATGCAATTCATCTAGTAATTCATCAATGACAAGAATGGGAAACTTATCTTTAATAGTGAGCTTGTTGAGCTCCCTATAATTCAGACACATGCACCATGATCCATCCTTCTTATGCACTAATATTACTGGAGTAGAGAAAGAACTTTGACTCGGTTGAATTATACCAGCCTCTAGCATTTCTACAAGCATACATTCAATTTCACTCTTTTGGGCATAGGGATACTTGTACGACTTGATGTTTGGAGGAACACTTCCTCGAATCAAATGAATAACATGATCATGATCATGAATAGGTGGAAGACATTTGGGAGTCTTAAATACCTTGGAATGATTGTCCAAGACTTTTTGGAGATCTGGAGAAATAGATGATTCCAGTGTGGAAACATCTAGCGAACATAATTGTGCAATTACACCCGTTTGTTCCTTTTTTAGAAGCTTTGTCATATTGTTAGAGCTGATTATCTTTCCCGGTTTCCCTGCAATACCCCTTAATTCAACTTCCTTTCCTTCCACAGAGAATTTCATGAAAAGCTTTTGAAAATTAAAAGCTATTGTACCCAAGGATTGTAGCCATTGGAGTCCTAGTACAACATCAACACCTCCCATTGGCATGGAAAGCATTGGGCTAGTTAATACATATTCTCCCATCGATAGATTGATATTATGGCACTTTCTAGAGCAATTTATTGTTCCTCCATTTGCAACCATCACTTGACACTCTGGTGCTGGATATAAGAAGCAATTCAATTACAATGAATAAAATTGTGGGTACTTCCTGAATCAATCAACACTATTACCTTTTTCTTCTTGATTTGTCCTTCTATCTTGATGGTTTGAGGAGTGGTAATTCCTGCAAATGCATTACAAGATATGGTGGATTCATTTCTTCTTTATCTAGGCTTTGTTCTTGGAGTATATCCTCTTCTTTTGACATTTCTTGCTCTTTTTATTCTTCCTCTTCACAATCTATGTAGAATAATTTCTTTTCAGCACACTTATGACCTTTAGTGTATTTGCTATCACAATTGTAACAAAGCCCTTTTGATCTTTTTTATTCCGATTGTTTTGGTGTCAACCTTATAGGTTGTGGAAAACTAGGGGCAACAACACTTCCATATTTATAGTTGTGAGTGGTATGCTTCCTGGTTGCCATAATTTTGCTTTCCATTTTTCTGGCTAACTTGAATGCCTTCTCTAATGAATCAGGTTCCCAAAGGCAAACATCATGTTGGATAATATCCTTTAAAGTCCCTATGAACACATCAACCCTATGCTCCTCTGGAATATTTTTACCCTTATGTTCAATTTTTGGAACTCCTCAACGTGCTCCATTATTGAACCCTTTTGTTTGAGACTTATCAATTGGCTAAAAAAAGTGTTGTTTTTTGTATCCTCATAATGTGATGTCAATTATTTCGTAAAAATTTACCAAGTGATAATTTGTTTACAATAGCAAAGCCATTGATACCATACAAACTAATTTGGTTCCAAATATAAAGTTGCAATACAGACCTTTTGCTTGTTTTTCACATTATTGAGATCGAAAAATTCCTCCATTTGTAATATCCACGTTGCAAGTTCCTTGCCATCAAACTTCCTCATATCAATTTTTGGAACATGGTGGGTCTTTGATCCAACATTAGGTTCTATGGAATCATGGTTAACATTTCTTTTATTCTCATCATGAGTTTCCTTTACTACCCTTTCACCATTAGTGACCATTTCTTGTAGCAACTTATTCATATTTATCTTTAATTCTTCCATGTCTGCCTTCAAATTTGTCTTCCAATCGTCCATCCTAGCTTCCATGCCATTCATCTTAGCTTCCACGCCATTTATCTTAGATTCCATGCCATTTATATTAGCTTCTGCTAGCTTTTCTGAGACTGACATTTGTTGCACTTGGTCTTGTAAGTTTGATATATCTTGTAGCATTTCTTCCTCTTCTTCATGAGTCATGCTACTGCTTTCAGGTTTCTTACTAGGTGTTTGCATTTTCTTTCCTTGGGGCATTAGTTACCAATAATAATGCTCTACTATTGCTTTTGAATTCTTCAAAATAAAATTTCAAACCAAGCTTAAGCACAAATTTAAAAGAATCTACACACCGTTTTTCACTTTGTAGGAGCTCGATATTGCCTCTGATGTATGTCTGTACTTTTAGATCATCCAATTCTAAAATTGCTACCTATAGTAGCCCTCTGTGTTCTCTTTCCAATGCCACTGGTCTGATCCAAATTGGATTCTCCAAGGAAGAGTTATGGGAAATATCCCACACTGACCTGATTATAGACTAGTTCAGTAGAGCGAACTTGTACAACGTGCCACGAGTCACTGTTTCAAACTTTCGCTCTGAAAAGTATATACAAGAAACTGCAGGCTATCCTCTTTCTGTACCTTCTTATGAAATTTCAATCTGATGCTTAGAGACAAAGTTATGATGATTTTCCCCAGGTCACCTATTTGGGATGTAATTCGGGAATCTACAAAAAGACCAACTTCCTCAGATCATATCTCCGGAAATATATCGCTAAAAGCTCTGAAATTTGGACCCGAGGTTCAGTGCAATTTATTGTCAAATGGGTTTTGTCTTTAGCTTCTAAAATTTCGTAGAAAAAAATTATAGCGAAAATTCCACGATGACCTATTTGTAGTAGCAAAACCCTAGAATCCAAAGCTCTGATACCAAATGTTATGAAACCAGCTCAAGAAAAGATAGAAAAGATAGATCAATGCCTTAGAATTCAGCCTCTTCAAGGGGGAAACCTCCTTTACATTACATAAATGTACAATTCATGGATGATTCAAATGACAAAACCTCCTTTCTACATATAGGAGTCTAAGGAGTCACAATATAACCAAGCCGACCTAACAATAATAATATAAAGACACAAAAATAACAATAGAGGGACTCTATGGGGAAAATTAATAACAATATGGGAATAATAGGGGCACAATAATATTAATAAGGTGTACAACTACAATAGTAATGGGGTAATCACTAGTGTTATAGTGACCCAACAATCACCTACAAAGCTAGCTGTTCACGGGCCCTCAATTTTGCGATCACTCCATCCTGCAATAGGTGGAGTGCCTCACTAGGAAGCACTACCAATTTCAGCCCTACTCCCTTGAGTGCACTGATAGCAAGCCTATCAACTTCGGTCTCTGTCATTAGTGCTCCCTCTGGAAGCACTATGGCTTGGGAGTCCTTCATGCGTAGCATCCCGGCAGCTTCTGAAGTACCAATGGCCAAACTAGTGGATGTCGTGCCGGTCTGTGATGCTCAAACCTACAGCTCTCGCAAATTCACCTGAATGGCCCCCAACGCCTGCTATTGTTGCTACTCAAGCTGCTGTAGTAGTTTCATGGTGGCATCCCGCACTGTAGCTCTAATGTCATTCAAATCCCCCTCTATGAGGGTGATTGGGTCCATGGACATCTTGCTGGCCTTTGACTTCTTCCGTGGCCCTACTTTTTCTTGTCGCCTTGGACGCTTGATACAGAATGTAGGTGTCTTCACGTCCAATCATCCCTGGTCTGTCTAAATGTCCTCTTCATCCTCTTCCTGTGGGGAGGGAGACTTCTCTTTATCAGAGTTGTGCTTCTCTCCTCCTGTCTCCTATGTATTAGCGCAGTCTACCTTAGCCTTATCCTCAACCTCCTTTCTCCTTTTCTCAGCCATCTGCTCCATCTTGAGCTTGGCTTCTTCTTTCTTCCACTGTGTAGCTATCTTGTTGGATCTTGTAGTCAAGTCCGAGGTAGTGTCCCATTCTGTCGGCCAGCTATCAATGACCGCTTGAATCGCATAATTCATCGCCAAGTAGGGAAATTCATGCCACTTTTGCTCAAGGTCCTTCCATGTTCTTATTGATACGTGGTGGAAACTAGCCTTGAATTCCACATATGGATGCAATTTATCAACCATAGTAGGTGACAATTGTGGCTTGTGGTTGATGGCCATGTGCATGTTCATCTCCATGAAGATCCAAAACATCTTTCTATCCTTGATCCTCTAAGGATCCTTAGTCACCCACAATGAAGCATACTTCGCAGCCTCAGGCAGGTCCACCGCGATCGATGAAAATTGACTATCTTCAGGTGGCTCGTAGGCTACCAGCACGATGGACAACAAAAGCCATGCATAATAGAAGGTCTTGCTAAGATCCTGCGCTTCACGTAGTTCAAGAGGAACTCACCACAAAGGTAGCGCACCTAATTAAATTGAACCCCTTGCATGCATTGGGCCTTTAGAGCCACAACAGGTGTCGGTACTTCATCGGAGTGGCACTTCTGCATAACCTTCCCTGCCAAAATATGTGTGACCACTTTGATTGCAAGGTTAGAAATACTTGTAGCATAACCGCACAACTTCTTTACCAATCTGAACTTCTTCTTCATGGCATCTGCGAGGGCCAGCTCACCTGCCTTTCCACAAAACATCATAGATGAATTCTCCACTGAGTATGGAAGCCTCATGATCATATGGATCTGTCTATAAGTGATGGGTATCGGCTCCTTCAGCCATAGACACCCATCATACACCAAGTACAGCAGCTGCTTGATTACCAACAAGGTAATGGGTGTGCTATTGTAGTGTGGTACGCATAGCAGGCTGAGCAGGCCTGCCTTATCAATGCCTTTAAGCCACTTCCATGATTCCAATGTGGTCATCCCTATGGAGTTATGGAAAACATGGTGCATCAGCTGGTCTAGTGCCAAGTGAGGGAATCGCTCAGTGTCAGCTAAGTCCCAGTCCTTCAATATCAGCATTGGAATCTTCCCCAAGCGCGGTCCTTCAAAAATAATTTGGTTCGGTAGTAGAGGCGTGTACACGGTGACCTTTCTCTTTTAAATGTCCTTAGGAACCTTCGCCTTGCCCCAGCATGGAGGGACATACTCAGGAAATTTAGTAATGGGGTTGAACTCCTTAACTTCAACGTCCTCCATTTCCACCCTAAGATCCTCATCGTCCATTGGGATATCCTTAATTCCTTCCTACTCCCATTCTAGTTTAATTATTTTTCCCTTTTCTTGTGCAATGGGCTTTTCCTTTAGAGGGTTTCTTATAGGTGACGCGCGGACTGGCTACGGTGTCACAACCTACTTTCCTTTCTTTCTTTTTGCACTCTCCTAGGTCGGGGTAGGCCTTGGTCTAGGTGACTGTGGCAACTTGCGGACTTTCGTTGGTATCTCTGCAACCTCTGGAGCATCTCCCTCTGCTTCCATAGCAACCTCTGGCACCCCTTCAGCTATCGTTGCTTCCCCAATATTTATAGTTTCTGCTGGTGTTGGCATGATGCTATTCAACATTTCTTATGTCTCTGTTAGCAATTGCTCAAATGCCGAACATGCTATTAGAGCTTCAAATAAGTCACATTTCATAAGTGCTTGAGAGCTCAACAACTCAATGCTCAAAATGCCAAGTGTTCTTCGTTGTGTAGTGACATGTAATTTGTAGGCCATTTTGAATTCAAATTAGATCGTTCCCCCAAAAATTAGTTCATTAATGCTAGACTTGCAACAATTTTTAAGGATCTCGCCCATAATTGTTTTCTTAAATGCTGCCCCCTTAATCCATTTGGTTGTTTTTTCGTCGTCAAATCATTAACAATGACTTTAACAGTCACTTTTTGGCTGGCCTATGCAGTTATTTCTTGGGTAGCACAACCTTTTGCATGCTTGTGTGGCCTCTATGACATCTCCTCATTTTGTGTAGTTTCCTCATCGCAGTTCACTAACCTTGGCAATGTAGTTTATAGTCTCCCACCTCCTTTCAGCTGCCTGGAGCACTAAGACTATGCTACCTTCATATAGTCACCTAGTTGGATCACAATGTATGGCTTCAATCAGCTACCATTTGCCTTTCCTGGGAAGGGCTCCCCATTTAGCTTAAATAACTGAACTGCTCCATCATTGGTAATATCTTTGATGACATAGGGCCCCAGCTAGTGCATCCTAAATTTCCTTGGAAATTTATCAAAATTGCTATCATATAACAAAACTAGATCATTTACCTTGAAGATGTGCAGTTTAGTATGCCAATCATGCCATGCCTTTTCACGCTACTTTTGAACTTGTTGATGAAATCTAGCTAGAAATCAGTCCTCCTCAAGCTCTGCTAGTTGTGCAAGCCTCTCTTCAAAGGCTCCACGGTCAACCATTCCTGTGAGTGCCACCATGCATATACTAGGTGCAATGTATTCCATTGGCATCACTGCTTCTACGCCATTCATGAGTCTGAAAGGAATTTTCCTCGTCAACTTCTTGCAAGTCGTTCTGTAAGCCCATAAAACCGCTGGTATGTGCACATCCCAGTCACTTCTATGAGTATTTCAGATCTTTTTCAGTGCATTCTATAGTATCTTATTGAAGGCTTCTATTGTCCCATTGGCTTGTGGGTGATAAGGCGTTCTCTTCTGACGATACACCTGAAATTCTTCTGTCAACACGCTGATTGTTTCATTAAGAAAGTGCATACTGTGATCACTCATCAAGATCTTTGAACAACCAAATCTTGTCAAGACGTATTAAAAAAGAAACTTTGCGATTGTTGCACCAATACATTCCTTCTCAGGCTATGCCTCCACCCACCCAGTCAAGTACTCAGTTGCGGTGATGATGTACTGCGCACTTGTTTTCTTTCTTGGAGGCTAAATTGGTCCCACAAAGTCAATAACCCAATTCTCGAATGGTTGTAACATCACTTGTGGCATCAATGATAGTTCATCCCTCTCTGATGGCCTTCTAGTCCTTTGACATGAGTCACAGGCCCTACAATATGATTTCGTATCCTTACGCAGAGTTGGCCACCATAATCCAGCACATAGAACCTTTTATGTTGTTTCTTTTCTTGCATAATGTGCTCCTACAGCTCCTTCATGAGCCTCCATAAGGATGCTACTTCACTCAAATTCATGTACATAACATCGCAATATCTCATCTAACCTTATTCTATACAAGTGTCTGTAATGACAGAGAAATCTGCTACGCACACTACTAACTCCTCCTTCTGCTAATTTTTATATCTTTCTAGAGTAGTCCCTATTGTTAGGAATTGTATGATATATTCAAAGTGACTATCCATGACGTGCACTATTAAGAGCTTCGTATCATGCAGTCCTTCCTCCAAATTAGTGGGATCCTCTCCCATCTCGATGCATGACAGATGATATGGTCCTGCATTCAATTGTCCAGACTTCATAATAACTTCAAAATCATACTCCTGGAACAGTAACAATCACTTGCAGATATTCCCCCCCCCCAATATAGGCTTATTAACCAGGTATTTCGCCGCAAAATTATCATCCTAACACAAGATTTCCCATTCTTCAGTTCCATGGCAGAGCTCGGTTCCAAGTACCAATTCATTGGTATGAAACCAAGGTTATGCACCCATTTAGATTGAGGTTCTGCTCCATAAGCCTTAGTCCATTTAGCCAGGTGATCACATGGGTCATCCCTTCCATCATATTTATCTGTCATCCACACTTTCAATTTCCCAAAATGTATTCTCATCATCCTCCTATAGTCGTTCCAATCAACAAAACTATCCTTATGCCTACCCCACCATATTGCATGCATAGTGCACAATATCCAGTCCAAGGCCTGGAAGTGATGTTTCTTTGGCACTTCTCTTTCAAATGCATCCAAAAAGAAATCAACATCTATTAGCCCATCATAATGAGGCAGGCCCCAAACTTCGAATGACATACAATGCAACAACTTGGTCATCATATTACAACACAACGTAGATACTTCATGCAGACGGTTCTGCCAATGATCTAATTCTTCTTCTGAATTTGACATGCAGGAGCTTTTGCGATCCCATGCAATACATTTGTCCACTGTTAGATTCACTGAATCTTGGTCTTGCACCATTATCTTGTAAATTTGGTCGAGATCGTCATTGCTTTCATAATCTTCGACTAGTTCTATATACCATAGTCCCTCTGCAAGATCCAATGACACCACTACATAGAGTGACTTCTTTTCAAATATCATCTTCTACTTTTTCATGTCAATTACCCCATAAATGTCAGTGGCCCAAGTGATTCCAAGGAGTGCAGGGTGGGGATTGCTATCATCCACAATCTCTATTACCTCAAAATCCACCAATGCACTTGCACCCTTGATGTCGACTATGACCCCTTGTAGCCTCCCCATTGGGATAATTTATGTTCATTCACTATTCTTAACTGTATCAGGGACCATTGGAGCATAGGTCTCCCCATTCCTTCCCAAGTCTGTTTTGGCAAAACATTTGCGTCAGACCCCAGATCTAGGATAACTTGGTCCATCTTGTATTCCCCTATCTACGGAGTGACTCTCATCTCCCACTTGGTCCTCGCCTTGTGCTTTCCAAGCTTCCTGGCCACACGTGGTTTACCAATATTGTCATCCTTACCAGTGCACCAATTGATTATCTCCTGCAGGCCCTTCATAGCCTTATTTTCATGGAGCGGCTTCATGCAGGTCTCCAAGAACATGGTAACCATGGATGGGTCCATTTCTTCAACTCGTTTCTCCTGAATTCCTAAGGTAGTGGCCTCAATGAATCTTTTCTTTGCTTCCATGAATGTTTCTTTTGCATGCTCCAAATCAAATCTAATCTTCTTTTCTGGTGCTTTGCTAACCCATTCACCTTTTGAAGGCTGCTTCCCTTTATCCTCCCTAGTTGTGGTTTCGCTTCACAACATAATGTTTACCTTAGGGTCTTCCTTGCGAGGCTAAACTGTCATCATCTGGAGGTTCTGCAGAGCCTGTGCCCCCTTTTCACAAATCGTAGCCAAAAATATAGGGTAATCCTTAGTCTCATGGCCAAACTGAGTACAGTAGCGGCATGACAATTGCATCGGATTCAAACAGTCCCTCGTGTAGTGTTTTGGGCCTCCACAATTGTAACAAATCAACTGCCCTCAGCCTCTCCCAGGCCCTCCCCCTCCTTAGCCTCGGCCGCGCCCCTGATACTCACCGTGTGTTCCCACAACTCCTTGGCCTGGAGGTCGCATTTCTGCTTTCACCCTGTATGAAGGTGTCATGTCCATCATCAATTCGTAACTTCGAAAATTGTGCTCGTTATGGCCTACTGATTGACAAAAACTACTAAACAATTGTTGTGGTGTTTGTACAAATTTCTGTAGCAAATGGCGATTATCAGTCATATGTTTCCTTGCTACCTAACATATAGGACACCATAGAGCAGGCCCAATACTTAGCCCTGCCACGGCCTCCAGTTGTAGAGGCATTGGTCATCCTGTTGCAACATTGTTCGTAAAGACTGGGCAGTGATCCTTGTTATGACCCTGACCCTTACATTTTATGTTCCAAACTTCTTCACGTGCCTCTAGCCAAGTTGTTCTATCCTTCTTCAGACTTTTCATCTTGAGAGAAATGTTTTGCAACTATGCATGAATATGTTGAACCACCATATTTGGATGTGGCATCAGCGTTTCATGTAGTGTCATTGCAATCTCCAAGGCTTCTACATGAGTTGTAATCTTCTATTGTGACAGTGTGACCCTTGGGTGAGGCAGGAGTGAAGACACGAACCATTCGCGGTGTTGCCCATCCGTTAAATTCATATTAGCTTCATAGATTTTACACTTCAATATTTGATCCAACTCGCAATGGGTCTCGCATGGTTTCATAACAATTTCCTTAAATCCCAAAATCAACTTCACTTTAGATTTAACCCTACTGAATTCTTTATTCAACATGGTTTGGATCTCGACCAGTGTAGCTACTTGGTTATCGTTAGAGTACTTGATGTACAAGGTTAGCGTGCGATCCTTCAAAGCACTAACCAACGTTTCCTTCTTTGTGTGATCGTCTGTGACACCCCGAGCTTCCCATACAGCCATTATGATGAGCCAAAATTGGTCCAGGTCCTCATTCCCTATGCCCTTGAATACATGTAGTTTGATGGAGTTCACCATATTATATAGTGGAGGTGGCGGTGGTGTGGGTGATGGGTTGAGTGGTAGATGCAAGGATGGAGGTGGTGTGGATGGATGGGATGATGGTGGAGGCGATGTATGTATTTGTGGGAACCCTTGTTTTGTCAACTGACTAGCACTCAGGGGAGAAATCTAAGGTGCTCCTTCATTGTCACTTAAAGGAGGTTCAATGAGTAGGCTATACTCACGCCCTCTTCTTCCCCTATCCCTGAAAGGTTTTCGGCTTCACGTAGCTCCAAACTTCAAGGTAATTACATAACCCATTGTTCATAAAAGAGCATCTTAATCTAAGTATTCAACGATTTTAAATACTTACCTCATGGTGCTTTGAAGAAGTGGTGCTCTGCTTCGCTGTAACTGACAAAGGTATCAACCGCAAACTCTATCACAAATCCTCCTATGACGCGGTCGAGCCAATGGTTGATAGTGTACGCGATCTTATCTTCAGAAGCTTCCAACCTCCTAACTAGCTCCGACATCTAAACAATCGGCTTGTCAAGCCTCCACCTTCCTTGGCCATCTGCCAACTTTGTGATCCACTCAAATAACTCAACTGAGAAGGAACAATAAAAATTTTTCATGTATTTATGTGTATAGGTATCTCTCCAACCATTGTTATTTCATCAATCACGGATTCTTCTTTTCTTGTGTCGCGAATTCATGGATCTTTTTATCCAACCAGGTCTCGATTTATTTCTTAGTTGGATTCTCATGATGTGACATCAGACATCTCTCATGCAAATCTCGGTCCTGGCAATAGAACCATTTGCTTGCTTGATAGGCCCCGACCCAGGTTCAACACTAGTTAGCCAAGAAAATCCATATACTGGTGGCCCTTTCGGCATCAGCCCATGGAGGGTAGACTGAAGTCTCACGCGAAGCAGTATGGGGGGATGCAGGAACCAACTTTCTACACCCTGATATGGTGATGATGTCGACCTGCACTACGTGATCTTGCCTTCGTGTAGATCGATAAGCCTTTAGGGCTTATCGATGTTCCTTCTCTTCCATCCTTTAGTACCTCCACGAAGGTATCCGACTAATCTTCGCAAAACCTGATGAGCCCCAAATTGGGTAACTTATTGGGCTCATTTTGCCTAACTATCCTTGTTCATTCCTCCATTTTTCATAACTTATGCATTATTTTTTAGTATGTTTATGTCATTTGTACGAATAAGGGTGGTCACTCTTCCTAAGTAGCTAACACGTGCTTATTTCAGGTTTTTTGACACATGTTGGAGCAAAACCGAGCAATCATGGGCTAGATGATAGCCAAGCTTGAGGTGAGGATTCATAGGGGGGTTTTCTATGACATTAAATAGCCCTTCCTCGGGATCTTCACCCCCAACTCCGAACTCAAAGGCCACCAAAAACGGATCTTGAAGGCAGCCAAGCAGATTTTGGAAAAGGGACTATCTACTAATAGTTTGGAAAGTCATGTCCCCTAGATGTAGGAGGCCTGCTAGGGCCCTCGTGGTGTATAAATGATAAGGCCTCAGCCTTCGTAAGGGACTTTTGAAACCATTGCTTTTTTTTCACTACCGCGATGTCACCTTCAACTTGTTCTCTTGTAGCCATTTTGGCATAGCTGTTGACTGATGACTATTTTTTGATAATGATAAGCAGTCCTATTTTATATCAACTCTGAGTTTTCTATAGGAGCCATAGCTCTCACGGTTGGGCCCAACCTAAGAGCCTATGGCCTCCTTTATGTACTGTTATCTTTCCTTCATGCATCATTGTTTTTCCTTTTTATGCATTTGCAACCGTATTTCTGTTAGGTAGATTAAGTTGTGTGATTAACTAGGTCACTGTTTAGGAATAGAATTACTTCAGATGTTTAGAATAGATTGGTAGGATAATAACAGGGAAAAAATCTCCAGAAAAAGGGTCAACAAACACTTTTGGTTTCACCTCGTCCTCATTGGATCAGGGGCTGGAATTGAAGTAACCGTGCTGTCCCAAACAAAAACACTAGTTTGCTTTGCGATACAATCATTAGTGTGCTATTTTCATTTGCAGAAGTTGGTTATGTGTTCAGACCTCTGAACTGTCTCATTGAATAGTTGATATATATGGTTCTCCTTCAAATAAAGTTGTTGTTCATTCACTTTATTGTTAGCTAGATTAGATTAGCTAGGACTTTGATTACTTGCAAGACTTTGTTGATTCAGTTGAATGTACTGAGTGCAGCACATCTCCTCCACTCTTTCATGCACCCAAGCTTCATCATAGCCATCACCTAACTAAGTTCCTCGTCTCACATTTGTCCTCTTGCCCACGTAACCCTACCCTTTTTGTGCAACCATTACTTCAGCCTTTTTTGAGCCAATTCAGCCATCTACACCTTCTAACTACTCCATCCACCAGTCTCTGGGCCACTTTAGGCCCCTATCCTACCTCCATATCCATTCATGCATCTTTCCTCACTCACCCATCCTCCAAAATCCCATTTTTAAACATCTTGTAGAAATTTCTGAACATCTTGTAGAAATTTATGAACATCTTGTAGAGCCCCTCCAGACTTCTTGTAGAAGCTCACAAATGAGGTTTCTTGATAGCCAAACTTTGTGAAGCTATCTGGAAGGGTGTTAGGGACTCCTTAGACCCTCTCTGAACCTTCCCGACCTCTTCCAAGCATTTCTCCTCATTGATCCACCCCTGCACAATCAAGAACAATGAAAGCATATGCATGATGAAACTGACGACTTAATCAAAAATATAAAAAGATTTTTTCTTCAGATAGAGGTAGTCTAGACACATGTATTTTACCTTCATAGAAGTAACCACATCTCTTTCAGTAGTTTGCATTCTCTTCTTTGCGTCAGTAGGACTAGCTGGTAGAATTAGGGTTTGCTAGGGTTTGCGCTTTCCGTCAGTTTTCAATCTCTTTTCAAAAATAGATTAGCTTCCTTCGAGTTAGCTTTCATCCATCAATTAAAAAGATTCTTCTAAGAGCTCATAGAAGTTAGCTTAAGCTCTGAGTGGACTTGTGCTAGCTGACCAAGTGACAGCTACAACAAGAGCTAGAACTTGTGCATACAGCACCTTCGCTTCCAAATTTGTTATGGACTACCGAGTTGATAAAAGTAAAGAAGGGAGTCCGAGGAGTTGCATCATTATTGCTGCAATACTGGAGCCCACCATCTTTTTGGTGCCATTTCCAGGGAAGCGTCAAAGTAGTGGTGATTGTTGCTTTTCTTCCATTTTCTCCTACAACCTTCTGTTAAGTAGTTTATTTCATTTCCATTCTACAATTTCATTTTCACAAAAGTAGAGTAGACATTTCCTGCTTTCATAGATTAGCATTTCAATTCTGAAATTTAAATTTTGCAAGTGTAGCTTAGCATTTCAATTCCGCAATTTCAATTCTACAAGCGTAGCTTAGCATTTCAATTCCGCAATTTCAATTCTGCAAAGTAGATTAGTCTTTTCCTGCTTTCATTTCAATTCCACATTTTCATTTCAGCAAGATAGTTAGTGGTAGTTCAAACTATTTTAGTTTTGCAGGTACCAGCAGAGAAAAAAGAAGAGTAATCAAAATTCTTTCCATTTCATGCGTCGTAGGAACAGAGATAAAACCGAAAAATTCTTACCCAACACCCCCACCACATCACTGAGTCAACCTTCTCTCTTCTCTTGTGACAGTGAGCCAGATGAACCTATAGGTGAACCTCTTGAGATATACGAAGATCCTATAACAGAAGAAGAGCTAGAGAACACTCCATCTGAAGCCATGGCCGACAACTAAAACGGTAGAAGAGAAGATGAGAGAATAGAAGTTGCCTTTCCCATCCGAGAGACCAATGGGGACATGAAAATGAAAAACATAAGTCCCTTAGCTTTACCTCACTTCCATGGATTGACTACTAAAGACCTTGATACCTTCCTATTTGAGTTTGTTGTCCTTTGTCGAACTTACGACTATGCTGAGGATGAGAAAAAGTTGAAACTCTTTCCCTCTACCCTCAAGGATGTAGCATTATGCTAGTTCATGGGGTTACCTAGAAACAATATCACCACTTGGGCTCAGATGCAACAAGCTTTCAATGCCAAATATCGGGACTACTGTAGGTCCAAGGAAACCAAGGGAGAAATCTCTCGGATGACTATGGGAAGCGATAAGTCTTTAGAAGATTACGAGGAAAGGTTCCAACTTAGTTATAAATGGGCCAGGTGCACACTTGACCTAGAATCGCTGAAGCTGGTTCTGCTCCGAGGAGTCCCTGAAGCCCTTCTAGACACCCTTAACATGCTGGTTGGAGGGGACATCTATCAACTACCTTATGAGGACATAAAGACCGTGTTTAGAAACCATTCTAGGGCGGCCCGGAAGAGAGGTAGGGGGAATCCACTTTCAGATAGTACCACCTTCTCCAAGCATGAGTTTGCTAACCAGAAGGAAGACCTCAAGAGTGAGATCAGATAGAATATTGCCATGCAACTTGATACTTTCTGAATTCAGCAAAAGAAAGAGGAAGATGAGAGGGCTTTGGCCATTTTTTGTCCTAGATGCACGAGGAAGCATCCTAAGAATGAGTGCCCATTGCACTCAGTAGAGGTATGTTTCATTTGTGAGGAAGACCACCCCACCAACCAATGCCCTACCTTGCCTAGATTTAAAGCCATGTACCTAGGGACTGAGGTGGCAACTGAACCTCTCTACCTCCTCAACTAAAAGAGGCCACATGGACCCAGACCTTACCAGCAAGGGATGCAAGGGACATCCCAAGCTTATTATAACCCCAACCAATCTGCTCATATACCTTCTTGGGGCCCCCATGCTCATCCTTCCTAGTCTGTACCCTCTCCGCGGTCTTATCCATCTCCATACCATACTCAACCTCCTCCTCATTCATTTCACTCACATGCCCAGCCACAACCTTAGTGGAATGCACCTCAACCGAGGTGGAGGCCCTAGTACAACACTCCTCCCACCATTTTTCCTCCACCATCGGCTCAACCACAACCATTACCTCCTACTCCTCCAAGACAACCCCAGATGCCTGCTCAACCGAACCCGAACCCCAACAATAGATAGGCCCAACAGATATATACTAGGGAGACAACATGCCCTACCTATTGTTGGGTATACGACCAAAGTCCCACATTGACTAGAAGTGGGGAGGATCATGTTTGGGCTACGTCCACCTCGAACAGCTAGTCCTTCCTTTTTATTATCCAGCAAAATGAAGAGACACAACCTATAGCAAAGCCGTTGTAATATCCTCTGTTTTCTCTCACAGTCTCACCTCTCTGTTTCTCGCACACACAGAATACACATCTATATCGCCGCCTCAAATACAATGCCCTCATACAAAGAGAGGGGTTGCCTTCTAGGGCAAAAAAAACCCTAAACTAAACATAAGTTCTACCGTCAGATCATCTGCCTAATGAACGACTCAGATTGACTAGAAATTACTATAATTTTACAAGGCAAATTTACATGTTTTTAGCTTCGGGGGCGCTGCCCCCGAGCCCTCGCCGGGGGATTGGTGGTCCCCGGACCCCCCAGCCGGGGGGGGATCGCCCCGCCCGGACCCCCACGGGGGGGACAAGTCCCCCCGCAC
>APFE030006477.1:0-13092 GCA_000404065.3 Pinus taeda
GTGAAGTAAAATTATAAGTTCGGACACAAACAAATTCCTCTAACCCAATAATGGGTCTAGCAACAATAGACACATTCTATGGAAGATTTCCTTAGGTGAGAATCAATCAAGGGGGCCTACCTCTTGGTCACTTATCCTATTTGATGATGTCCTCACTTGTTCGCTCTAGCTATCTCTCACTTCCTTCTTCAAGCTCCTGAAACAAGTAAACAACAACAACACACAAACATAATAATAGACAAATTGCAATTCAACCTAATTAACAAGTCAAGAAACATTAAGACATGGATATGTAATATTACAAAACATGTGGGAAATCAATTGATAGTTGCATATATTAATATCAAAGAGAGATTACAACCATTCATCTTGACGTCACAGTCTTCCTCTGACAAGACCAGGTTCCCACACACTTCTGCTAGCATTCCACGATGGCTTCAAACAACAATAGTTTTAAAGATCTTCCCTTTTAGGCTTCAATCCAAACCAAAACACACTTCTCCCTCATACAACTAGATAGCTACAACTAGTAATAGCTTGCTTATCTACTCCAAACCAAAATAGCATCAACACTCAACCAAAACTATGCAACTATAACACTCACACTAGTTTGTGATTGGGAAGAAGGGAGGTTTATATAGGAAATATGGATGGGAGACGGATCCTATTCTCATGGTGGAAGGACTTATTCCTTGAGGTAATTCCATCATTATAGGGGAAAGGAGCCCAAACTGTCATCCTCGACCCCATCTAGCCAAACCATTTACCAGACTTCCGTTACGGAGCTTCTAGAGCTAGAAGCTTCGGCTCTAATTTAAAAAAAAATTCCATAACAGGACCGACGCAACTGGAACCTAGCTTAGTCGCTCTGATTAGTGTGAGGAGTAGTGCTAATCTCTACACATCGGTGCGAGGAAGACAAAGTCCATTAGTGTCGGTCTTGTAAACTGGGCAAAACAGAAGTTTCAGGGGAATTGGTGAAAAAGGGAATTGATCTGCTCATGAAGAGGGACACAATGGGAGTTTCTTCATGAAGGCAATGCATGCAAGGTTTACTGTAGAGGTCCTCTAAGATCAAGGAATGAGGAGTATAGGGACAGTGAAAAAATACTGTGTAATAGGGTACCTCAAAGGCACAATTGAGTATGGGTTATGATACAAAAGGAAGGCTTTACCAATGCAGATTGGGAAGGGAGTCCATCAAATCGAAAAAGTCCTTCAAGTGTTATCTTCAATGTTGGGTCTGCAACTATTTCCTAGTATACTAGGAAATAGAGGTATGTGGCATTCAATTCAAGCAATGTGTGAGGCCATATGGATGAGGAAAATACTTTTGCGTGTTTTTAGATAGGAGATGGATTCACCAATGATTTATTGTAATAATTAGAGTTGTATTAAACTCTCTAAGAATCCAATATTTTATGACAGGTCCAAGCACATTGATATCATGTACCATCACTTGAGGGATTCTGTGCAGAGGATAATTATGATGCTACAATACATTCCAACTGAGGAGTGTGATGCAAACATATTGACAAAGGCATTGTTAAGAGGAAATTTTGAATTCCACAATTGCAGGATAGGGGTAGTGAAAAATCCCTTTCTTGCTGAGAGGGGGCGTTAGAAATTGTAGCAAGAAAGGATAAATTTGACTTGTTCTTTAGCCAAATTTAGTGATTCAATTTTACACATCAGTAAAATGAATTGGATTGCAGTTAACTTGTATGACGTGGCCTTGTCTACTATTTAGCTCAGTAAATTCGAGTTATAGTCTAGAAGTAGAGTTATGCATGTGCTGATTGCTAAAATTTAGAAATCTAGTTCAACTATTTTCAGTTTGACTCAATTAATTGAGCTCAAGTAATTAATTGAGTCATTGGAAGGTCAGTTGAGTAGTATAACTATTGTTAACTCAATGATATCACAATTATGCTAGTCAATCAACTAAAAATAGCCCATACATGCATGGAATTCAAATTGCCTAGCTGGAGTGGAGGAAAAGAAACATTGTAATTATCAATTGTATGCTAGTTGAGTGTACAAGATTGGTAGTTAAGGAAGTGAATCATTCCTTGGGAATTGCACAAAAAATAGGAGGAAACTCCTTATCCTATATTTTAGGAGCTAATTTCCTCAAGGATTGCACAAGGAAATAGGAGGTTGACAGAGGATTGAATTGGTTAAATGTTGGCCAGAGTAGGATAGTTAGTAGGAGAACATGTTTATATTGTAGGGTGCGCTTCAAGATCAAAGCAAGACATTGTAATAGTTTCTCATTCTCATCTGATTAATGAAAAAAACTAGAGAGATTTTTATCAGTTGGGTTCCCCTGTAAAATCATTATGTTCTTGTGATTTTAATGGTTGTGTATCATTGCATGCATTTCTTAATTATGATTTCCATTCCTCAGAATAGTAGAGGAAATTTGTAATCTCTTGATTTTAGTTCAATTTCATCAGTAGTAGAAAATTTCTATTAATTTCTACAAAAAAAAATAAATCATTGGTATGATAATGGTTGTAAAATTGTTATAAAAGCAAGTAGGGGTGCTTCTAATGAATCTTAAAGATTCATTAGAAGCATCCCTACTTGCTTTTATAACAATATTACACACACACACACACATATATATTGTTGGAATAAGGAGTTCATAAGAGGGGGGAATGAATCAGTAATTTAAGAAACTATTAATTTCATTTTCTTGTTGTGCTTATAGTTCCTTCTAATGTTCTTTGATATGTGAGAGCATGCGTTCTTGAAAGAGTCAATCTGTAAACTTTTAGATACGCATACTCAAACAACGTTCTCATGATCATCATACATTTGACACAATGTTTTCACATGGAAACCAAGAGGGAAATAACCATCAATTTGTTGTTTGTTTTACGATGTAATTTAAGCACCAACTTATTTACATTTGTTTGTTTGTGAGCACCCACTCACTGGAGGAAACAACCCCCTTTGTTTGGCAAGCACCAACTTTCCAAGAGGAACCAAATTCTTAAGTGTGCAGGAACCAACCTGTCACTACCACTATTCTACTGTTTCATACAATTTTCATACTGAAAACATAGGCATACAAATTACAAGTAATATACCAACTAATGATTGTCTACATATTCAACTTCTGCATTTTTCTTTCTAAAAACTTGTGGAATTCTTCCTCTTATTGCTCACTGTAACACCTCCTCCGTGCTCTTCTTTCTCTACTCAGGGCTCTCCACTGTTTCCACCACAACACTACCCTTGCAACACTCTGCTCCAATACACAAGTCTCTACACTTCTCTCTCACACATATCCCCACACTCTTACTTAGCTCAATCGAGGTTATGATTTTTTTTTCCCGTGCTTCTCTTAGCTCGATGTAGTCACTATCATCATCATTTCTTCCCAAGCATGTACCCGTAGCATGGCACCCCATTCCTCTGCTAATTTACTTTTACTCCAATTTTGTTGCTGCATTAAAATCATAAGGATGGGCGATGATCACTTATTTTTCATACTATTGACTCTCCATGTTGTGTATTAAATTTTAGTCCCCCTTACATATTTCACAGCGACTCCCCATGATTATTTATGGCTCATAGATGTCTACGTGTACATCCTCATGGAGTATTTGTTCTACATTCAAGACCACAATTGTTGATTCATACATATTTAATACACCTTTGTACTACTACTCTATTGATGGATTTACACAACATGACACTATCAAAGCCTTTTCCATATTGACGCTTTTAAAAATAGAATCCATACGAAAACAATGAACTTCGATCTTCCTTGACCCCTTTTGTATAAGCCCCTTTTTTGCATTTTTCTCCATAGGACCGAGGGTAGTGACTGAGGGCTCTTTCTCAAGGTGCTAAGACCTTCAGACACTCGAAGAGGGCTATATTTCCTTTATTAACCCCTTACACATGGTTTCATGTTTGTTTCAAAAAATTGACATTTAATACCAAAGGAGGCCCTTTATTGAATATTTTTGTCTGTTGCACCTATGCCAGCCACTAGGGATCACCGATCACTGATTGACAATAGGCGTTAGGCACCTTTTACTAAGCCCTGGACTTCGGTTCCCTTAAGACTTTTCGACCACCTGTTGTTTTGCAAATAAACAAATTTCCATTGTGGCACATGAGCCAACCATTGTAAACCTCTTATCGTTGATTGCCGAAGTGACATCATCACCTGCCATGTGCTGCTTTCTGACCAATGACACATGTCACCCAGATATGGCCCATTAGGCCATCCAAAATAAAGAAACAGCTTGCCATGTGTTCCTATGTATCGTGACATCATGCTAATGTAAAAAACTACGTCTCCCTTATTGGAACCAAAGATCGTACCACTTGTCCTCCTCGAATATCATCTTAGACTACCATATGTCCTCATTGGGCCCAACCGAATGGCTCCATGTGTCCTCTTGGAGGAGATAGAAAGAGGCCTTCCATACCTAGTTTTGCAGTGAATTCCTTTGTAAAAATATATTTGGTTCTCCTAACAATTTAACAAGGAATGCACATTTCCTGACATTTAGCTCAATCGACATTAGAAAATTGATGATTTTTCAATTACTATCAACTTATGAAGTTGTCGATCACTAATCACTAAACTTCCATATTCCTCTAACATTGCAAAATCGAAAGTCACTAATTGGTGAACACGTTCACTATGCAACGAACCTTGAATCCCCCAATCACTGATTGTCGGGACCTCCGATATGTGATATTGAAAATCGCTAATTGATGGTTTACTTCCGTTGTGCACTAAACCTTGAACCCCCAGATTACTAATTTCCAAGACCTCCGATATGCGATATTGCAAATTGCTAATTGACAGTTCACTTCTGCTATGCATTGAACCCTAAATCCCCCTGATCGCTGATTGCTGGAACCTCTGATCTCTAATATTCCTCACTGCATAAGGCTTGAATCACCATAAAATTTAGTGGGCCATATCTTCAAACCACAAGTCCATTTCTAGACTTCCACATACCTTTGTAAATTTCTTCCAAGGCACTTTCCAATGAGAGGAGTCCAATTAGCCACTTAGCCCATATGCTACCTCAAAATATGGCTCCAAATTCTCTACATAGTTGGAATCACAAACACAAAGGCATGAAGCCCCATCATCAGGATGAGCCTTTTTTGACATCAGTGCCAACACTTACATGACCAACCATCTTCATACCATCAAATGTCCAACAGTCTCCCCCTTTAGCATTGATGGAAACACTACAGACTCCCCGTCAGGCTTGGCATGATCTACTGTGATGCCAAATTTCTCCCCCTTTGACATCAATGGAAAAGAAAACTTCACTTGCACACCCCATGAACCAATGCAACCTACTCTCCCATGAGTTCCTCTTGCTAAGTAACTTCCACCTCCTACCAAAATGAAGTCATTTGGAGGTAGGAGTCACAACTCCTATCTTCTTCTTGAGATACTCAAATGGTGCTCTTGCTTGTAATTGGTTTGGTATATATATATGTATATCCTTTAGTTTTTTCTTCATCCATATAATATGTGTACAACAAGTCACAATAGCAATATATTCTACTTCAATAGTCGACAGAGAGATTGAGCCTTGTTTCTTGCTAACCCATGATACCAAGTGGTCACCCAAAAGGAAAGTTGCACCAAAAGTACTCTTCCTATCATCTAGACTTTCAACCCAATTTGCATCTATGTAGGCCTTCATATTGAAGTCTTTACTCTTGGCATACCATAGCCCATACTCTATTGTACCATGAATATATTTGAAAATTTTTGTAACAACCACCACATGAATTTCTCATGGAAAAGCCTAAAATCTTGCCACAATTCCCACTGCTTGTATGATATCTAGCCTTGAAGATGTCAGATACAATAAGCTTACTATCATTGATCTATATTCAGTCTTATTTACCTATGGCATTGCATCTTCCTTGCACAGTTTATAGCCTATATTCATGGTTGTGCTGACAGGTTTGCAATCCTCCATTCCAAGTTTATTCAGAGTTTCCTTGAGGTACTTGGATTGAGATATAAAAAATCCTTGTGGAGACTGAGTAATTTGAAGACCCAAGAAGAAGGAAAACTCACCAATCATGGAAATCTCAAATTCTGTTTGCATACAGTTTGCAAACCAATGCCCCAAATGCTCCACATTGCTTCCAAATTTTATGTCATCCACATATACATCTATTACTAGTAGATGATCATCTTCAGATTTTACATAGAGATTGCTATCAATTGAGCCTTTCTTAAACTCTTGTTACTGGAGATACTTATCCAGCCTTTCGTACCAGGCTCTAAGAGCCCGTTTCAAACCATACTGAGCCTTCTTTAATTTCCATACAAGTCATTCACTAGAGGAAAGTAGAAAACCTTCAGGCTGCTCAATGTAAACCTCCTCTTCTAAGTCTCCATTGAGAAAGACAAACTTCACATCCATCTGATAAAATTTTATGTTCTTATGAATGGAAAGAGCAAGAAATATTCTTATGGCTTCTAGTTGAGCTATTGGTGCAAAGGTTTCTTCAAAATCTACCACTTATATCTTGGCATACCCTTTGCAAACAAAACGAGCTTTGTTCTTGATTACTTGACCCTTTTCATTCAGTTTTTTCTTGAAAACCCACTTGGTTCCAATAAAAAATTTCTCTTTTGGTCTTGGAACAAGCACCCATGTGTCATTCTTTTCAATTTGGTCTAGCTCCTAATTCATGGCTTTCACCCAGAACTTATCTTCACTTGCTTGACAAATGTTCTTGGGTTTTATCTATGACAATAGATCCAAATTTGCATGATTCATACTTCCCACAAGTTTCCTTCTAGCTTGGACACCCTATCTTTGATCTCCAAGAATCTGAATCTTAGGGTGTTCCTTCTGCACATACCTGGAAGGTGTTTTTGGCCTTGAAGACGTGCTTGCTTCCTCACCTTCATTGTCTAAATTTGTTTCATTCAGATAATTGACCCTCAATTCTAAACTCTCTTCATCATCTGAGTTCAAATTTCATTCAGAGGCTTCAGGTTGTGATCCTACTTCATTAACTACTATGTCATTGTAGTCGGTTATCTTCCTTGTCCTCTTGTTGTAGCATTTGTACCCTTTGCTTCAAATACAGTATTCAAGCAATATTCCTTCATCAATGCGAGTCAATATTCCTAAGTTTCTTTTCATTTCTTTTAATGAAGCACTTGCTCCCAAACACCTTGAGGTGTTTAACTGATGTAGGTATACCCTTCCATAACTCATATAGAGGTTTTTCACTGTCATGCCTGAGATGAGTTCTGTTTGACAAGTATATTGCCTCCTAATGCCTTGCTCTTCAAAGAATTACTCAAACTCTATTGAGGTGAAATCTCCCCCTTTGTCTGATCTTAAGCATTTTATTTTCAAATCTTTCTCATTATCTACGTAAGCCTTAGACTTCTTGAAGTTCTCAAATGATTCCAACTTTTATTTTAAGAGGAGAATCTAAGTAGCCCTAGTGAAATCATCAATGAACAACAAGAATTACCTTTCTCCTTTTGATGTTTTTGTTCTAGTGGGGCCACAAATATTTGTGTGAATAAGCTCCAGAGGTCCAAATGAAGAGAAATATTTTGATTTGAAATAAGTCTTGGTCTGCTTGCCAAACTGACATGACTTGCAGATGGTGTTATCAATCCTTGACAGTCTAAGCAATCCTTTTACTGCACCTATCTTGCTTATCTTCATCAAGCTGTCAAAATTCATGTGCTTGAGCCTTATATGCCATAGCCATTCTTCACTTGTTTCACTCAAATAACAACTGACCTTTGAGTCGTCAAACACATAAAAGTATTATGAGTTTTGATTTCCTTCCCCACTATTGTGGCCAGCAACAACCCCCCTTCTTATTTAGTTTTACCACTAATACTAAATAAGTGGGGGCCCTTAGTCAAAAAATTTAAAAATCAATTCGTCCTTGTATTTCTTTTTCAAATAAAACTTACCATCATAAACTTAGGAAAATACCCTTGAAAAATCTGAAAAAGCTTAAGTTTTATGATATGGTAAGATAAAATCACTCCTTAAGAAATATCGCATCGCAAAAAGGATAATGGATACCTCCTTGCAAGCGGAATTCTAAGATTGCGAGATCACGATGTGAAACTTCATCGCATCGCATCTATTAAATATCACTTACGCTGAAAAACCTCAAACTGCCAATATGCGATGGCGCATATCGCAAATCGCATTTCACAGAAAACAAATTAACGCATGATTGTCATATGATACACTCCAGCGATATTGCGATGTTGCAATATGCGATATTGCGAAGCAAATCGCAAAATCGCTTCATCACAGATCTTTCAGGCTCATTCTTCAAAAAAGTATTTTCCATAAATCGAGACCTGGTTATGCGCTTTAATGCTAATTAATGAGTTAGTTGCCAATTATTAATAAAATATGGTTTCATGCTTATCGAAGACCCATTTCACGTAAGGTGGTATATTTTATATGTCTTCTACATTTAAAATCTTTCCCGTCACCTTTCCTTATCATTATTCTCACCTCACTTGTAAACTGTAGGAACAAAGAACATAGAACTATACAAAGCAATATTCAAGATATTATGGGAAAGAAAGGCAAAGCTCCGAGTTCTGAAGACAAAGAAATGACGCCATTGTATACAGACACTGCCTGTAACAGAGACGCTGGTATTACTACCTAGGAAGGCATGTACAGTCTACTTGAGGAAGAGAATCCCAGAGTAATGGAGGTTACAACTACTGTAGGCTCACATGGGTCTTCTAAGGCATCCATTACAGATCTAGCTTGCTCGTTCTTACACCAGATAGCGGCGAGGCCCAAAATTATTCCCTACACGGACATGGTTAAATGGGTACTAGATAGCACTGACATCAAAAACAGACAGTTGAAGACTCAGGGTCAAGGACTTATCGGCTCATTCACTCCACAAGATTTGAAGCTTATGTACCATTTACCAGAGCCATAGGCGACTTATAACAAACAGTTCATAGAGAAGTTTGCTAAAGAAAATGAAGACCTGGTAGAATGCACCAAAGACTAGTCAAGGAGAGATGAACCACTAAAAAAGGATAAACATGCTATGTATAGTACTGGTTCTCTCACTTCCCCACATTGATTTGTTGCTGCTATGCTCTGTAGAATTTTTGGGAAGCCAGACATTAACAAATTTTCATCTGAATGGCTACCCTTATTGGATGCCGCCATTAATGCTACTGTTATGTATTGGGCTAAAATATTGTCTGACAGCTTAGCCACAACTATTTTAAATTGCCAGTCTAAAAGAACTGTTTCTTGGAGAATTTATCCCCCTTTCTACTTATCGGCATATGTGATGGATGCAATTTGTTATGTTTCCAAGTTTCCTCTAATGGGTTGGAAATGGACGACTCAAGACCCCTTACCCATTCATATTTATCATAAAGAATTGTGGGATTCTAAGTTCACTCCGTATTTCTACAAGATTTTTCATGGAATCATGTTGCCCCTGTACAAAATGTTGTATGATAAAGATGCTCCAAGATTTTATCCGGAATCAGAGATAGATATACTCCCTGTTGCGAGATGGTTCAGAGAGGAACTGTTTACATATGTCAGGGTATTTCGGAAGTCTCGCCTCCCCTCATGTTTTACCTTTGTATGTTCCTGACAAACTCATGGCACGAGAAATTGCTTATCAGACCTGTGGAGAAGGAGGTTTGACTAAAAATTTGAAAGACAAAAAGAAGGCTATTTGGCCACAATTTCCTGTGGCTTATGGGGCCTTTTCACTATTTGATGTAGGCCATGCATTCAAAGAAGTGAACAACATAACATGTCAACATGTTTTCAAATTTCCAAGAAGACCATTTGAACCTTATGATATTGCTAAGAATTTCACTATTGCAGTCAAAATAATGGTATTTTCTAAAGAAGATGATCTTTTTGATGACATGTTCCAATAGAAAAGTATGATTAAAGAAGTTCCGCATTTGGCCCAAATGCGATTCCCTCCAGCACAATTTCTAGAGTTCAAAATATACAGGGAAAGGAGGTTAGCTAATATCCCTTTGGAAAAACTACGCTTGGAACCCGTAAGGGAACCAACTCCGAGTATCAGTCTCAATGGAAGTTCAGGCACAGACAAATCTAAATCTAAGTCCAGGAAAGAAACATCAAAACATTCCAAGAGATCTGAAAGTGACCATGATAAAAGCGAAGGGTTGATAAGGGATACTGCCCAGTCAAAAGATCTCCCACAGCAACAGGTTTTGACCTCTACACAGGTAGATCCTCCCCCTCTCATCATCCAACCACCATTAGTCAAAACCAAGCTAGATAAGGAATGGGAAACATTCAATGATTTAATCAATATTGAAGGACAGAGCACAAAGACACCTGTGGGTAATGCACAAGCAACAAAAGATATAGTCACGGGAACAATTAGCAATGTCTTAGAAATGGAACATATTCCCATTACCCCATCCTCTGAACTTATGCTTAAAATAGATGAAATTCCTCCTCTTGATGTATTTTATAGTCCACAACACAAGGCAGTAGTGAGAAGACAAAGAAAGAAAAGGGAATTAGAAAACGTGCTCTCTCATGATGCAGAGCAATTAGACATCCTATGGCAAGATCCTACCACCGATCCCACTGAAAATCTCACCAAATTATCCCAGATCGCAGGAGCATATGCCTCTGCGACCATTGATAAAGCTTTTGAGGTACAACAACTACTGAAAGAGAAGGAAGATCAAATACAGGTTTTGCAGCAACAATTGCAACAAGCCAACACCAACAACGAAGCACAGAAACAACGTGAAAGATTACAACAAGACTTCCAACAAATGAAGATAGGCTACCAGAACAGTTTGGATGAAAGAGAAAAGCAGTTACAGGATATGCAAGAGATGCACAAGGATGATCCTAAGCTTACAGAATTAATCACAGAATCCATTTCCTTAAATGATCAACTATTGCAGCAACAGGAAGCATTGTGCCAAAGAATAACATAGTGGAACTCTTATTGCGAAATAAGCGATAAAATCACTAGTCAAGTCGTGGATTTACGACATGATTATGATTTAATTGATAGAAGAGTTACTGAATATTTGGCTTGGCAAGAAATAGAGGAGGGGAAAAGAGCAGGCACACCAATAATTAACGACACTCACAAAGAAATGCTCTTTAACAAATGGGATGCACAAATCAGGAAAGTAGAGCAAGTGGTAGAAGAAGCAGCCACAACAGTGAACAGTGTTATTGACTACGTAAATGAAAATTTTCACAGGGAAAATCTGATCTCAGAAACCACTCCAGGGTATCTACCAAAAGCACGGCAATTGCAAACAGGCTAGAGATAGAAGGCTCAAGAAAAGGCAGAATCAATCAAAAGATTAACTAAGTTGAATTGGGATTCTTACTGGTCATATTTGGTAAAACCACATAGCCAATGCATGACTCTCAAATGTGTCATCAATTCTGCCGAGAAGATGGTGCCAGCTCTTGCCGATTTTGTTTTCACTGGACAGTTAAAGTCAGAAGTCAGCCAGCCGACTCTACTCAAGCAAATGCTAAACGCTTGTGATTTCAAGGAATAGATGCAGAAATAGTTAGTTGTTAGTTTTAGTTTTAGATTCAATGTTAGTAGTAATTTTTCTTTATTTTTTCCTGAAATGAGGATGGTCATTTAAAACATATCCTACATTTTTGTAATAAGTTATTTTTAGATTTATTTAGTAGTATTTAAACCCTTCTCATGCATTTAGAGAAGGGTCCTGAAATTTGTCAAAAACTTGTCCTCAAAACATGCACTTTTGTACCCTTCGAGGAGGTTTTGATGAATGAATGGAATAGGATTTATTGATATCTACTTTTAATATCGGCTACTGATGTTGCACTTCTGTACTCTTAGTGGATGTTGGATTAAGACGAGATAAATCATTACCGCTTGAAGCTCATGAGTAGAACTAGTTATCAATGGTACTTTTATCTCTTAACTCTTTCTGCCTTTGTGTTAAAGTGATATTTATGTTAAGTTGTTTATGTATTGATGCGTGAATGCTTAAGTTATCATTTGGCACTTCTGTACGGTGATAACTATTTATTTATGCTTAATATATGAGTATCTTATTATGCGATATGTTTTTCGCAACTGTTTCATATAACTTATTATACGAAGTGGTTTATCTCTATTGAGTTCTTTTCTCATAACAGTTGAATGATCTTTATTACCAATTTTTATTCGAAATCATTTTAGATCGTATAAAGGAAAGATTTCATCCCGGCTTAGTGTAGAATTAGATATTTCTGTTTATTAGAATACAACTGCATGTTATTAGATTAGAGTTAGATTAAAAGCATTTCACTTAGGAACTTTTAGAAAGGAAATATCAAATCTCAACACACACACACACATAAATTGGGAAACTAGTCCCATATCCCCAGTCGGACCCACTATACCAAACAGAAAAGGAGCTGCTAACCAAGGTCTAGACCGGCTGGGTATCCCCCTTGTTGTAGACCCAATTTTCGGGGCTTCAACACCCACTAATTTTCCATTTTTTATATTGCGGATCTCACAATCTTTAGATCGAAGGGTTACATCATATCCATTGTCACACATATGGATAACACTGAGCAGATTATGTTTGAGGCCTTCTACATACAAAACATTTTGTGCTTCTGTCTTCTGATTAAGACTAACCACTCCTTTCCTTTACTTCTTGCTGGAGCATTGTTGCCAAAGGTGACATTGCCTCCTATGTCTTTTTCTTTTATTGATAGAAACTTCGTTTTGTCTCCAGTCATGTGTTTGGAACAACCAATTTCTACATACCATTTGTTTTCTTTATAATGTGCTAATAAGGCAAGCTGACATGGCATGCTCTTTTTGGTCTTTTGTTTCCAGCTTCCTTTATCCTTTTGTATGTGAGTCTGTCTATCAGTTTGAGATTTAGACATGTATTCAAACGTGCTTCTACACTCACTGGCCTTGTGCCTAAAATTATTACATTTAAAGCATTCAAATTCACTTTGTAGGGGAGAGAAGACATTCTGATTCCTAAGAGCGGAACCTTAAGACTTAGTAGTCTGGTGTGAATTA
>APFE030006490.1:33994-169981 GCA_000404065.3 Pinus taeda
CCGCAGACGATTCGCTTCCTAGATTTTTGGAAAGTGATGCTTCCATGTCCCCGCTTACAAAAAACGTCCCCGCTTCATGCAACATTGGGCTGAAATTCGCCAGATTCAGAATGCAGCCAAGTTCATACTCATAAGTCTCGGAATCTCGCAAGGATCATGATGGCAAGATCAGATTCATGATTTGAGCAGCAGATCTCCAGTTAGCCCAGAGGACAAAATCTTTGGAGAATCACGGGGAATCTAAAAGATTCCTACAGCCCCAGATTTTGACGGTGTCAGAATTCGACAAATGGATAGTCGATTTTACACCTCTTGACGATAAAAAATCAGTGGTGCAGTCAGATTTTGCAACTGAGCCTTCCATTTTTCGGCCAACTTCAGAGGTGAAGGTACATGAATTGGTCATGTCATGTTTTCCTTCATTTTTGCTGAGATGAAGTATTATGTTTTGAGATCCCTGCTTGATGTTATGTTGCGGGATCGCTTTTGCCACATTATGTGAGATGTATTTAGTTTGTCATGCTATGTACTGTTGTTGAGATACCCGTGTAACTATGTTGAAGGGATACTCATTACCACATTGTGTGAGATCATGTTAAGTTGTCATGCTAAGAGGAAGCCTTCTTGAGTGAGAATTCCTGTAAGCAGAATGTCTCATGGAGAGACAAGCCACTCTTGGTTGAGGGTGTATGTCCTTGATATGACAAAGAGTCTTCCATGTACATCATCATCATTTACAACATTATATGAAGCGACCTCCACCATCTTGACACCGGGCCCGGAGACGTAGTCCACACTGGACGAACTCCGTTATCAAATGTGTTGTGTTCATGATTTGCTGATCGTTGTCATGTTTCTTGTTGTTTAAGCATGCACATGTGTTCTTTTATGCTCTTTTAAATGCAATTCTAACAACATCATAGACGTAAAAGATCTTGGATAATTCCAGAAGCTGAAGGAACCCGGATCATCGGTGGAGCATCTCCATGACTGTTTGAAGGTGCGTTTACATCTGCTGAAAGGCCGCATCAAAAAGAGAGAAGTCTGGGTTGTTGGAAGGCTGCGTTAGGGTGATTCCCACCTGACGATTGTAGGTC
Source organism: Pinus taeda (assembly GCA_000404065.3). Classification (NCBI taxonomy): domain Eukaryota; kingdom Viridiplantae; phylum Streptophyta; class Pinopsida; order Pinales; family Pinaceae; genus Pinus; species Pinus taeda. Next base: position 35,092 of record APFE030006490.1, read on the forward strand.
GTAACCCCGTAGTAACCACAGGAACAATGTAGACCTGTTAGGGTCATTAAAAAGGGTCGTAAGGCCTGTTTATACAACTAGAAGTGTGGAACAAGGCAACGTGGATAGGCAACAAATAAAGGAGGGTAAGCCACAACATTTGAAGGACTATTGAGGGTGTTTTTAGGGCTGACGTGAAGTGTGTATGCCCTAACTAGATTTGCAATAGTCACAACAGTCCATGAAATAAAGGTATGCTTTTTCTCTATGGTTGCTAGGTGTTGGATCCTTGTCATGGATCAGTTTTGGATAATTTTATAGGGCAGCCTGTGGAAGTCAAAGAGGAGGGGTAGACCTCATGGTTAGATGCCCTAAACCAGTGACAATTTCCACAGGTGATTGGGCAACAGACTTGGAGCAGAAGTTTGATTTGTTGGGTCAAAGAGTTTGACCATTGATTGGATCAATTGATGGGAAGCTTGACGAAACCTTAGGAGTTGTTTGGAGGAGCCCATGTGGACTATTTGGAAGCCTACCAAGCAGCCAAGGTGACAGCGAGGACATCAAATGAGAGGCAAGAGGACAATAGCAAGGAGAGTTGCAAATGTTCCCTTAATGACAGTTGGATCGATGTCCTAGGTGAGGACATGTTGTTGAAGCCCAGATTTGTGCAATAGCTCCTCTATTGTAGAGCAAAGGGCAGAATTGGTGGAGTCTGTGGGCTGCCATGTGTAAAGGTCTCCTAAGTCTGGGGATTCCCTAACTAAGTGCAGATGCTACAACGTGGACTTGGTCTCTCGTGGACTGTTGGAGGGCAGCGTGAGAGAAGACCAAGTGTGGATGGGATTGGGCAATCATGGTCTGCTGAAGGACAACATGATAGTGTCCAAGTTGGAGCCCAATGAGCAACACTTTGATGGACAAAATGAGAGCGATAGTTGATGAGATCAAGGGTCTGATCAACCAGGAGCATGTTTGTGGAGCCTGAGACTTTTTTGTGGAGAAGGACATTTATAGCAGAAGATGGACAATCCTCCTAGCCTGTGTTCATTGTGGGAGATGGACATTTTGTAGTGATAGGTGGCAGCCCTTCGTGCCCTATGTTGATCTTCATCGGAGCAATGTAGGAAGACCATAGTGGGCTGAAGTCCTTGAGTAGCTGAGGAGCAGCAATGGGCAGATTGAGAGTTGTTCACAAGTGGAGCTGTGAACAACTCGACAGGAGTCTCGATGTGTTTATTTGTTGATGGATGAACACACAACTAGAGAGCAGATTGGATAGCTAAGATTTAGTGGCTAGATGGACTTGGAGCATTGATAGAGGCAGGAGTTGCAGATCGGGAGTCAAAGGATTGGGCAGGTACAGGGTACAACCGAGGGGATCTGAGAGAGTCGACTTCATCAACCATATGGTCGGAGTATTTTGTTGAGGGCGGATTGGATGTCGATGGACTAACACCAAGCCCCAGTTTTGTATCTTGTACTAGTGGATGTATGAGGGCCATTATCCCTGGTATAGGAGCCCTAGGCTATTGTATTATATGTTGTATAATATAACGAAGTTGGGTAGAAAACTATAAAAAGTTGTCTATATTCTGTGCATGTGAGATTTACTGTTGTTTATATCCCGCTGTGTAAAGTAGTATTGTTAAGTTTCTTGGTTTGATAGCGTCAGAGATTTTAAGATTCTATCCTAGACCCAAGGTGGTGGAAAATCAACATGAGCAGCCATAATGCCACTGATAGTGATAGTGAATATGATTCTCAAATAGAAAGTCCACTTGGAACTGAAATCCCATCAACAATGAATGAAACCCATGGTAGTAGTGAAGCTAGTGTTTCTCCCAGTGCAACCCCATTAAAGTCATTGGTAGAATATGCAAATGGGACATTTAATCTAGGTAAACCTCATTTGTTATATGTTACCAAAATAGTTGGCCCCTCAACCCAACCAAAACCAGGAAAAAAAGAGGTGGGACACACCGTTGGAAGTGCAATGTTTGTGGCCATTCTTGGGCATGGAGTTATAGTCAGATTAGGATGCATCATTTGGGTGTAGGTGGCAAAGGGGTTCATATATGTACAAAATTAACCATACTACAAAAATCAGATCTCTTGAGGATACAAATGGCAGCAGATGCAAAGGGAACCTTCTCAAGTAAAAATGTCATGGCCCAAGCTCATCAAAATATTGATGAACCTACAAGCTCCAAAAGAAAATTAAAACAAATTAAAAATATGCCTCCACCATCTCTTGTTGGGACTAAGGATTCCTTTCTTGTGCAGTGGGACCAACTCTTGCAGAGAGGTATGGTAAGTTGAATCGTGATGATACACATGGTGCCATTGGAAAATTTCTTTTTGCTAATGGCATTCCTTTCCATGTTATTCATTCTCTTTACTACAAGGAGATGGTCAAGGCAATTGCAGCAACAGGTCCCTCGTATGTGCCCCCAGGTGAACATAAGAGGATAGTGATATTAGAAAGGCAAGTGTGCAAAGGGAAAGTCTGAGGCAAACATGGGTGAGGGAAAGTTGTTCTATTGTTATGGATGGGTGGACAGACATTGCCAAACACTCACTTATAAACATCATAGTTACTTGCCGAGACGGGTCTTTCTCTCTTAGAGCTATTGATTGTTCTGGAAAACACAAATATGCAACTTTCCAATTTGAGCTTCTTCCTGATGCTATAGAGGAGGTTGGCTCTACAAATGTTGTGCAGGTTGTGACATATGCAACAATAGTGTGTAGATCAACAAGATTAATGATTCAGAGTAAATACAAGCATATTTTCTAGATCCCTTGTTGTGTGCATGCGCTCAATAATGCACTGAAAGACATTGGAAAAATTGAGTGGGTGTATCTAACTTGGTGACAATTGCAAGAAATGTGCAAATGTTTATTTGTAATCACCACACCTCTTTAACCATGTACAGGCTTCATGCGAGGAAGGAATTCCTCAAGCCTACAGATACTAGATATACAAATTATTTTGTTTTATTAAGGAGGATGTTGGAGGTGCAGTCAACATTGCAGGCCATGGTTGTGACTCCAGATTGGAACAAATGCGCAGAATCCAAGAGAAAGGAAGGGAAGAAAATCAAGATTCAGATATTGGATAATGATTGGTGGACAAAATGTGGTTATTTGGTGTCACTCTTACGTCCTGTAGTTGAGGTTATTCACTACACTAACACAAATTCTCCTAGTCTTGGAGAAATCTATTAGACTTTTGATAGTATGTTGGATCAAGTGAGGGTGGCCATTCTTGAGAAAGATCCTTCCTTAGAGTTTTATACGACCTAGATTCGACCCATTATTCAGTGTAGGTGGGATCGAATGAATACTCCTTTGCACATGGCAACATATGCACTCAACCCAAAATGGTATGTGGCAAGGACTGGTAGAATTCTTCCCATTGAAGATCTAGAGGTCAAAAAGAGATTTCGAGCTGCCATTGCAAAGATGTATATTTTAGAAGAACGAAAAACAATTAGGAGACAGTGGATGGAATTTCCAAGTCTCAGTGGTCCCTTCAACAAGCATGATGCAAAGGAAGATCGCAATGACTTAGGCCAGAGTAACCCCATTGGTTGGTGGACCATGCATGGGGATGATGCTCCATAGATCCAACAACTTGCTATTAGCTTATTGTCTCAGATTGCTAGTTCCTCTGCTGCAGAGAGGAGTTGGTCCACATATAGATTCATCCACTCTATCAAGACGAATAGACTTTCCTCTAGGAGAGCAGAGAAGCTAGTTGTAGTGCACAGTTCTCTATGTCTTGCACATAGGAAGACTCTAGAGTATTGGAGGGGACCGACAACACGATGGGATGTGGATCCATAGGATAGTGTACAAATTGATGATGAGGATGGACCAGACGAGCTACAACATGGTTTGGTTGGAGTTCTGTTGGTTACTCAAAAGAGTGACTCTGACTCAGATAATGACATTCCCATTGATGGTCCTGATGACTTCATGCAGTGGATGGATGTAGAGGACCAATCATTGAGATGGAGTCCTTGATGTTGATTTTATTTTCAGTGCTCATTATCCACTTTTACTTTTCAATTTTAACTTTTTGAGTTTTGACACTAGATATTGATGACCTCAAACTGATTCTTGACTCTTCATTGTTAACTATTTTTGAGTTTGAAACTTTGAGTTATATAAATTTTTAATTTAGTAATTTACTATTTTAGTGTTCAAACTTCAGTATTTAGTATATAGTATACAGTAATATACTAGTATGTTTTGCTTTCAGTTTAGATTCTAGAATGATGAATGATGAATTTAATTTTTAAATCAATGTAGATTGTAGAATGATGAATGATATGGATCAATGTATTTGAATATTTCATTATTGAATCTCATGGTATGGATGAATAATGAGTTGTAATATGAATGATGTATGTATCAAAATGAATGATGAGGATGGATCAATGCCATTATTTAATTCAATTATGAATTTAAATTTTATGTGTGGATCAAATTTTAATGTATTGGTATTACTATTAGTTTATTTAATATTTATGCTTTCATTATATATATACCTCGACGCCCCCCCCCGCATCCCCAAAATTTCCCTAAAATTTGAGGGTACTCTCACACATCCCCCCCGTGCGTCTCCTCGCACTGGCATCTCTCTGCACCGAAGTCTTGGTGCAACATTGCTTTTAGTGTTTATCCTTGTCATTTACTTTTTTCACATGGATGTTGCTGGGATTTTCGCTATATAAGTCTGAAATTTACTGCTGCTCTATATGAAATTGTGGGAATCTTTGTTCTTTATAGCGTTGCATCATGCCATGGGCCATGTATGAATGTTCCTAGAGATAATTTATGTTAAATACATCTCGATAAGTCATCATTTATTGCAAACCGAAGTATAAAGTCCTTGCAGCAACTGTTCTCATGCTCTAAATGCCATGCGAAATTGTTGAAAGCCTCCTTAACTAGGTGAATTCTTTCCAAAACCATAAATTCTCCTTGACTCCATCTCTCCCAAAGGACAAGGCACTAATCCTCCATTGATGATCATTTTCAACGCTTATTCTTTTCACCTCCCGTCTTTTTCTAGGCCTAACCTACATAGGTCACCTAGGGCATCAATTATTTCACAATCTAGCTATCCAAACACTTTGATTTTTGGTTCACAACTACGTTGAGGTTTGCTCGAGAGGCCCTCCAAATTTGAAGCAAATCTGATGGTGGGACCTTGAGATATAGGAAGCCCTATCTCAAGGACCATTTCTTACCCTAGTTTTCCCTTGGCTAATGTCCTCATTAGGATCATTGAATTCAAATCTCAATGAAAATTTGTCCTATGATCCTCTTCTCTTCCCTAATTAGGTCAAGCCCCTCTTTGGGTGATCAACTCCATACCCTTGACCAAATTTTGGGTACGCTTGGTCCCGTGTGGTCCCACAACCTATTGATGCCAATTCCACAAAGATCACACAAAGACCAATTCTCCAAAAGGATTTCTAGGCCTAGGAATCATCTTTGCAAGATATATTCTCAAACCCTAGCCTTGAGAATCCTCTTAGCCCTTTCTAGAGAGCATAACACCTTGCTTCCCGAGTAAGAAAGCCATATAATTGAGTCGATCTTGTGAATAGGCCTTAGGAATCACTCCTTGCCCTCTCATTGTTCCATTCATTGAGTGATTTCCCTTTATACTGGGTCTCCTCCCACTAGTGAAAGTCCGCAAAAAGCAGGGAGCTTTAGCTGAAGTGACAATGGGCTATCGCTCCATTGCCCTTGACCTAGTAGTTGCTTTATAGGATCCCTTCCTAGGATCCCTGCTAGTTTGAGCGGTAACAGGTCCTATATTTGATATTACAAATTTTCTTACTCCCAACTGTAGGTGCAATGACTTATCCTTTCCGTTTTGAAGATCGTAGGAGATTTGTAGAGGCCTTGCAGGCAATTCATGATACTCTGTACCTGCCTTGAGATACTATAGAAATGCGTGGATACTCTTATTGTCATTCCAAATGATAGGTTACTAGATGTTGTTGAAGAGTAGATGCCTCTTGAAGAGGCTTTCCTTCTTGCTGATGATGTTCTATGTCAAGGTGTACAAGGAATTTCTAATATAATAACAATTCCAGGTTTAGTGAATGTGGACTTTGCAGATGTCAAGACTACTTCTACTCCCCTTATCAAAATATCAATAAAGCATGCTACTGGTGTTGTGTACAATATTACTGGGGAAAAGACCTTACATTGCAAGAAGTAAACAAAGTATCCCAAGTTGTTACTAGCTTAGCAGATCCATCAACAAATATCATATTTGGAGCTGTTGTTGATGATAGGTATGCAGGGGAAATACATGTAACTATCATTGCTACAGGATTTTCTCAAACTTTTCAAAAACATTGGTAACAGACCTAAAGGCTGCCAGACAAGAAGCTCAGGAAGCTAAAGGAATGAATTCTAGTAGAGAAGGTTCAGTTCCTGTTTCTTTTAGGCCTTCTGGTAGGATGTAGCTTTTATGAAGGGGTGAAATATTTCAGTTGGATTGAGAGTTGCTAGATATATCAAATCGTCACTCAAAAGGGAGTTTCCATATAGAATGTAGACAAAAAGATATGGAAGATTGTGGCTATATGAAAAAGCAAACACATGTTAGTATCCAGGAATTTGTTTGTGAAGCATGAGAAAGATCTTGTTGAAACCTTTTCTCGGAGAGAAATTGATAGATTTTCTTATTGAAACCTTGTCTTGAAGAGAAATTGATATCTATTTCAATGTTTTAGTCCTTTAAAGTCTGGATAGCTCATTCATAAATTACAATGACAGACATTCTAAGAAAAATTATCAAGTGTGGGCCATGGCCTACAGATAGAATGACCTACTATGGTGCATATTTCTCAACCAAACGTTTTGTTCCAAGCTTTTGATTTATATGTAAGATCTCCAAATGTGTCCAGTTATACAAGTAGCAGAGGGAAGACGCTTTCAAACAATTGTCAAGGAAAGAACAAACTTCTAGGTTTGAATCAAGTCAAACCAAGTCTGATAGGAGGAAAGAATTAGAATTCAATCAAGCTAGACCTGATAGACAAAGAGAGAAAGTTGCAGGAGTTAGTGCAGTAGGAACACAGATGATAGTTGAGGAAAATGGCAGTCTTAGACAAACCAAAATATGCCCATAGGAGGAATCGAGTTGGCCGGCTTGAGTTGAATTTGTCCAAAAACACAACTTCCTCATCTTGGATTTTTGCAACAAGTAGTAAGAGACCTAAAGCCAAATTGATGTCAAACATTTGACTAGCAATGAGGTTCCAAATTGTGAATAATCACATGACAAGGTTTATGCAATCATTGGAGTTGGCTTATCTTAATTTCAGTGTTGCGAAAATCGCAATATTATCGCAATAACATAAAAAAATAGCGACTTTTTCATTTCGTCGATAAACTCGCTCGATTACTATGCATTTTTTTTTTCAAAAAAATCGCCCAAAAAATCACGATTTTTTCGAAATTATCGCGATTCAATGGGAAGTTATTGCCAGGGTGATGGACAACGCGTTTTATAAGGGAAAAATGATTTTTTTTTGTCATTTTGAACAGACAGCGGTGTGGTTTGAGAGCTGAGGAGGAGAGGAAGCTTGGAAGGCGTCTACTAGGGTAGAGGAGGAGGAAGCCTGGAGATTTTAGCATCCCAAGCAAGAGAACTTCATCTTTGGATCAAATTTCTTTAGCAAACCATGGTGATTTCGTCGAAACTATTGTGATTCGATGGGAAGTTATCGCTAGGGTGATGGACAATGCGTTATATAAGAGAAAAAATGATTTTTTTTTGTCATTTTGAACAGACAACAACGTGGTTTGAGAGTTGAGGAGGAGAGGAAGCCTGGAAGGCGTCTACTAGGGTAGAGGAGGAGGAAGCCTGGAGATTTTAGCATCCCAAGCAAGAGAACTTCATCTTTGGATCAATTTTTTTCGGCAAACTGTGGTTTCTAGGTATGGGCACCAAATTGGCCATTTTGTTTTGGTTTTTTTCTTGTTTTGCTTGGGTTTCTATAACCCATTGATTATCAATGATTTTTGAGTGGATTTGATGTTTTTTTTTTTTTTTTTCTTTCTTTGTCATTTTTGTTGCATAGAGTGGAGAGAGTTCATTTTGGATTGAGTTGAGGTCTTTTTGTTTGTTTGTTAAAAATTCAATGTGTTGTGTCATGTATGTAATTGTTTTTTTTAAATTTGTAACTTGCAATTCTTATTGTGCCATGGGTTCAACTTCAAAGTTCAAACTTCATTTTACATTAAAACTCAAGAGTTCAACCAAGGTACAAACATGCCAAGGAAATTGGACCCTCTGTGGGAATTTGGTGAACCTGATGGAGGGTTTGATAGATTGAACTTGTCTTGCAAGTTGTGTGGGCAACATATGTGAGGGGGGGTTTATAGATTGAAGTATTACCTTGCATAAATCCCTGGACATAATGTGGGGCCTTGCAACAATACAAATGCGGAAATCATCCGAAGAGCCATCAGATCATTGGAAGAATTAGAGCAAGAGAGAGTGGCCAAAGCAGATCTGAAGAAGCAACTAGCAAGGAAGGTGTTAGGAGGTGAATATGGAAGTAGCACTGGTTCTACTTCAGCATCAATGTCTACAACCAACCCTGTAGCTGCCTTATCATTTTTTGTTCCTAGAACCACGCCTGGTTCACAACTATCTATCACTTCAATGCTTAAAAAAAATGAGAAAGAATATTGATGCTATTGCAACTGTTGGCCCAGGGTACAAAATCCCTTTTTATGAAGACTTTAGAGGCCGCATTCTTCAAGATGAAAAGGTTGACTGCACCAAAAGATTGGATGAGTTTAGGGCATCATGGGCACAAACAGGATGAACTGTGATATTAGATGGTTGGACCGACCAAAAGGGGAGAACCCTTATAAATTTCTTGGTTAGTTGTCCCAAGGGAACAATGTTTATGAAATCTGTGGATGCATCTTCACATATCAAAGATGCAAAATTATTTTGTGATTTGTTGGATGTGTTTATTTTGGAGGTGGGTGCAGAACATGTTGTGTAAGTCATAATGGAAAATGCTAAAAATTATATTGCTGCTGGCAGGATGCTTATGGAGATACATCACTTTATTTTGGACACTTTGTGTTGCACATTGTGTTGATTTGATGTTGGAGGACATAGGAAAAATTTCCTTTGTCAAAGATACTGTTGACTCATCAAAAAGCATTACAAAATTTATATATAATCATGCATCTGTGCTTAGATTGATGAGAAAATTTACCAACAAGGAGTTGGTGCGCCCTGCCATTGCACGGTTTGACACCAGTTTCATATCTCTTCAATCCCTCTTGAATTCTATGTGGAATGTGAAGAGAATGTTTCTTTCAGAGGAGTGGCTTGCTTTGACAATGAGCCGCAAACCAGAAGGAGAGGCCATATGCAAATTAGTTTCATATTAGGAAGACTCCTGAGCAGGAGTGCAGGAGGTGTGCACCGTCACTGAACCTTTGGTAAAGGTTCTTCGATTAGTTGATGGTGAGAAGCCCGCAATGGGATATTTGTATGAGGCCATGGACAGGGCCAAAGAATCCATTCAGGCCTACTATGATGATAAGGGAGATGAGGGGTTTCAAAAACAACTCCTCCTATGGGAAGTGATTGATGAACGATGGAACAACACACTCTATCGTCCCATTCATGCTATAGGGATCTACCTGAACCCCGCATTTTCTTACCCATGTGGGATCTTATTTGATGTCGAGATCATGGATGGATTCTTAACCTGTGTTCAGAGGATGGTGCAATCTCCAACAGAACGTGCATAAATCTCCAAAGAAATGGAGATATACAGGATGGCAGGTGGCACATTTGTATTTGAGATGGCTGTAACTGATAGGAAGACTACAATGCCAAGTATTTTCAAATTTCATTGTCTCTTCAAGTCCTAACTTCATACTTTGCTTCAAATTCCAAATTTCATTTTTTTCTGATGTTTATCTTATTTGTATTTTTGTCGTAGATGCATGGTGGACTCGCTATGGTGCCAGAGTACTCCATCTGCGAAAGCTTGCCATTCGAATCCTCAGCCAAACATGTAGCTCCTCAGGATGCGAGTGCAACTGGAGTGTATTTGAAAAAATACACAACAAAAAGCACAACAGGTTAAAATTAAAACTTAAAATATTCCAAATTTCCAATTAATTTTTTGAATTCATTAAATGATATTTTGATTATAATTATTATTTTATGATTTTTGTACAGGTTGGAGACTCAGCGACTTAATGACATGGTCTACGTCTACTACAATCTTCGATTGTGGGTGAAGCAACTTGAGAGGATACCTGATATGGAGGCCATCACATTGGATGGGATTGACACCACTGCTGCATGGAGGGTTGAGGCCGAGAGGCCTCTCATGGCGTCTGCCAATGATTGGTTAGAGCAGGAGGTAGTGGAAGGCGTAGAGGGGGAGGAGGAGGAGCAACAGGAGGAGGAGGTGACACCACCTACCGAGGCTACTCCTGCCACCAGTAGAGGATGTGGTCTCCGTCTACCTCCTGTAGCTCCTAGTTCTTCAACTTCTCGAGCACAACAGAGTCCACTGCCAACTCCACTGACATCTACATCTAGAGGGAAAGGGAAAGCTATTGCATTTTCTCGCAAGAGGGGCAGAGGAAATCAATAGTATTAGTTATTGGTTCATTTCATTGTATATGACATTACGACTCATGATATGAGATATATTATTATATTTTTTGTTGATATTTTGAGGTTGAGTTGGGACTCAGGAGTCAAGACTTACTATTCAGAAAACATGATTCACTATTATGTGTGATGTAGCACTAGAAATAATATTACACATCTTATATATTAGTTATTTTATCATATTTATGTGTCAATGTATTTATTTTATGTTGTAGATGCTTTAGATATTAAAAAAATTGAAAAAAAGTGAATATTTTTGTATTTTACGATTTTTTCCCCTCACCGATTTAATTCCGATAATGATTTTCGCAACATTGGTTAATTTTTTGAGGACCATTAGTTTTATTTTTGAGGACACTGCGAAACAAAGAGACAGTGTTTGAATACAAAGAGACAACCTTTTCAAGTTCTTGCATTGGAATACTAAGCGACAGTGAGTTATATAAAGATGGGTCTTTTTGGAATGCAGTCCTACTTGTTGAATTGAATGTGGTGAGACCTAATTCGTGAAGTGCTTGGCAAAGAGAGAAAGAGGAAGAGGAGCAGATGTTAAGTATAATTGAGGAAGAGGAGTGGAGAAGATAAAGAGGCAGAAACAAAGTACTGACCAGTGCCAAAGAAAAGAAGAAGAAAGATTTCAAAGACCAGGTAAACCAGCAAAGAAAATTTGTAATCTTGTCAGGGGATTGGTGTATCCTTTCAGGTAGTAGCCTAAAAAAGAACAGGTTGGAGCCTGTAAGAAAGGGAGTGGGGGCTCCTAGCCAGTTGTAGCTTGCAGAAGAAAAGTGAGGTAGAAGCCTCTTGTAGGTAGAAGCCTATGAAAAATTGATGTAAAAGAGGGAGTGGGTACTTGCTTTTACATCACAACAAACTTTGTGGCTTTTCCCTTGGTGGGTTTCCACTTACCTCTGGTGTATACATGTGTTGCATGAGTTGCTTGTATGTTTTCCTTTGAATTTATGGTTAATTGTTGAACACATATATAGATCTGCTAATATATTAAAGAAAGTTAAAAGGCTGTTAAAATAATTTGAAATTGGTCATTTAAAAAACACAACTACTGATTCAGCTCCCTCTCAGTAGTTGCCTAGTTTTAAACACTAGGATGTCATATCTCTGTTGTGGATGACTGGGCGATCTTTCTTGGCTCTATGGGAACACAAAGATTTCCCTTTGATGGTGTTGGGGATGCTTTGATGTCCATCAACCTGTTGTGTCATCCCCCTAAATTTGGGGGGTCTCCCAGCCACCCTCAAAATTCAGGAAAACACAGTAGCATTTGTGTATGATAAATTCTTGTTCCATGGTCATTTTTGACTTTGTGGACATCAATAAAAAATATTTTGTCTGGTATTTGTTAAAGCCCTTAATGAACAGTTTGGCTATTGTCTTTGTAGGCATTGGTTACAGGTGCATCTGTGAAGGGACTTAAAGGTTGCACAAGTTTGAATAAATTTCCAGATCCAGTAAATCCTATTAAGGGCGTGGAGGAAAGGTACATCTGGCCTAAACCAAAAAATGTTCTCTAGTAGAAATGATTACATAGAAATGATGAACGTTTGAGGAAAAAGAGTGTAAACACACTCTAAATAAAGCTGTTGAATTCCAATGCACAATGTAAAGAATGTCTTTTGGACATGAAAATGATAATATCATACTAGTTATCATTTCTGGCTCTGATGACATCTACTGCTATTTCTTGCTGGAGGCAGGGAAGTTGTTAATTTCCCAGGATTTGTGGATTGTATATATCTTGCGGCACCAAACAAGCTTCTACTTGAGAATGGACTTGGTGATACAATATCTATTGAAAACAAGAAGTAAGATTTTTTTTATGAATCTTGTCTGTCCAATTTATAATTTTCAATCATTTACCTATCCCATGTTTTATGTTTAAGCATTAAATTGAGAAATTTTGTCCCAGTTTTATAGTCTCGTAATTTGGCACATGTAGTTATTTTATTTAATGTCTTTTTTTTGCAATACTTCTTAATTTTATTGCACATTCGTGTAGTTGGGCAGACGCTGTACTATGGAATCCTCATCTGCAAATGGAAGCTTGTTACAAAGATTTTGTCTGTGTTGAAAATGCCAAGGTATGATTGATTTGGAATTGTGGTTAATTATAGCTCTCATTTATGCAACAGCTTTAAAAGAATATTAAAAATTGCAATAAAAAGGTGTTTGCTAAGCTCACAAATTACAAACATATGTGACTGTCTTCCAACAGATAGCAAATGTGGAGCTAGAGCCTGGACAAACATGGTCTGGAGAGCAGTATCTGAGCGTCAAGTAATTGAAGTTGACATGTAATTCATTCTTAATGTTAAGCTGCAGGATGTTACTGAAATTGAGTTGTAGCATGTCTTGATTCAGTTGTGCAAGGCTTGCATATCTCTCAGGGGTACCTTTTAACATAAGGATTCAATGTTCAATGTTGTATTATTCATTTGAGATTGCAATAAATGACGGAGATGAACTTTGAGCCCTTTCAAAGCATTGAATTTCTCATGTAAACATACTGAAGTGTTAGATTGTCCTCTGTAAGAGACTACAACTTGCTTCCTGTACAATACATTGTTGAACAGGCAACCTCTAAAGTGTTAGCACACACAATGTAGCTGATGGGTTTAGGTTTTGTTAATATATAACCCATGATATGGATAGACACATTCATCTTAGATTGTGGGAGCTTTCGCTTGGCCATATTGCATCATATGGTTTCTGATCGACACTACATAAGGTGTATGAGTCAGAAATTCTAATTCCCAGGGGAATAACATATAGACTGATGCCTGTATGAAGATTCATATGTACTAGAACAAATTATGGTTCCATCAATGCCAACTGCATTAAGACAATGTCAATGCCATTTTTATTAGCTCTAGGATGTAATGTTGCACTACAAAGGAAAGAAGCCCTTACATTTCCATGTGAATCACTCATTCCCATAGTTTTCATCTATATATACAATGTCAACATTTCTCCAACTATAGATGCCAATCATGATAGAAACTATTTTCATTTTACAGATATCACTGTGTCAAAGGAAGAATATAAGGGTATTGAAATGAAATGAGATTTGGAATTGGGTCTCTTTCTCCAAATGACAATATTCACAAGTGGATTTGACTTGTTACATAACATGAGAAAGCACAATCTTGGCCTTACTATTTGCTAATTTTTAATACCAGATTTGATTTAATTTTCTTAGCAATTTATTTTATACCGAGAAAATATTTCACTTAGTGAATTTTTTTTTTTTATGAAAACTGATGAAAATAAATACATTGAAATTTTAAATTTAAATAAATTTTGCAGTGGAAAATAAATGGAAAACCAGTCACAAAACATAGCAGAAAATTACGCCCAACAAATTATTCCTCACTTTCTATTACTCAGGAAAATTAGTATCTCCTTTAATAAGGAAATTGACCCGTCCATCCTTGATTGCTAAGCTCTAGGAACATGTTTGAGACCATGTGCATCTTTTTCAACATGCATATGTGAGAATCCCTCCCTTACACATCAAAACCTTGTGGTTGTTCGATATACGTCTCTTCCTTGATCACACTGTTGAGGAATGTATCCTCCACCCCATCTCTAAAGTAATAGACAAAACAACCCTTATAGAAATCTATCTACGAACTAAAGCAGATATCTCTTCATAATCCACTCCCTCCTTTTGGGAAAACTCTCTTATCACAGACCTAGCCTTGGACTTTTCGACGTTGCCATCTGCATCATACTTGATTTTGAAGATCCATCTCGAATTGAACATTGATTTCTTCTCGATGCTGCCATCTGCATCATGCTTGATTTTGAAGATCCATCTTGAATTGAACACTGATTTCCCCTCTGGCCTAGGCACAATATCCAATACATCGTTCTCCATAATGGAATAATACTCTTCCATAATGGCATCCCTCCAAACTTGCTGGTCTCCTGCCTCATCAAATCTACAAGGCTAAGAATCACTAATGTTACTCATAAGTGCCATGTAGTTGGAAATTTTTTGTGGTGTTCCACTCTCCCTAAAACTCCTCCTAGGAGCCCGAAGTGTTGAATTTTTGTAGCTATGGTTGGTCTTCATAATTGATATTTTTGGTCATTGATGCATTTATAAAGCATGTTCTTCATGCTATTGTCAAAAGATAAATTTTAAGGCATGTTCTTCATGTCCTTATTAAAAGAGAAAAAAAATCAATTTTTGAAAATTATTTTTTTTCAAAAATTAATTTAGCACGTGGGCAAAGGCCAAACATGAGCTCTACCTCTTAGATGGCCATTACCCTGGTTCCTATGGGCCCTAGATGAACCCCCTCCATAATTAAGGAACTCATTATTGTCCCAACCCCCCTTGGTGGGCGATGAATTGCCCCACCTTAAGGGGATTTCCATTGCTATATATAGAACAACATGCTCTCATCCCTTGGAGCCTCGAGCAGTTATGAAGAAAAGTCAATCAAAGGCAAAAGGCATATGAGGAAGGGTGGAAAAACAAAGGTCGGGGTAACTCGTGTACCACGATTTCTCCCTTCTACACTCATATACCCAGGGATGGGCTTCCCATATTATAGCTACCCTTGTACCATAACATGTGGTTTGGATGATTCCCCTAATCCTCAAACTGTTCCATTATTTTATCATTTTCCATCTACCAATCGAGGGATGTACCATGGATATGTCACTCCCTTTAAAGGATGAAGCCACCTAATAGGGTCTTTGGTTAACCCCCTCACTGAGCTTGGAGGCACTTGTACATGCCAAATCCCGTTATGAAAAGGCATGCCACCATGAAGTGCCCCATAGATTCCATGACTTGTAAGCTCTTTTATTTGATTATTCTAATGATTTGTTGTATTGGAGGGCAAGAGGATGCATTGGATCTTATGTAGGATTGCAGGTGGGTCTCCATTTGGGGCTTGGTCTCCCTATACGGGGCCCTAGCCCTCTAGAGGGCCACATGAGCACTTGTAGGGTGAACGTTGAGAACCATGGGCCTTCACCATAGAAGAATTTACTTCATGGATCCCCAACACCGCACATTGATTGCTGGTGTTGCACCTCTTGGATGAGGATGATGCACCTGGTTCACTATTGATTCGAAATGGATATTAAATTAAGGAGAAAATGTATTATAGACTCACGTGCAGGAATGCCTATATTACTTAGTGCAACAGATCGAAAAGATTGCGAATAATATAGACAATTAATAGCCAGAAAACATAACAGACACACACATCAACACAACAAATAATCAAGGAGTTCATCAGACTTCCTGGCTACGTCTCCTGGTCCAGCTTTCAGTGTCGACCTCTATATTATGTCTTCAAGAACAGAGTTTACAAGTGTGAGCTCAATCAGAGCCATAACACAACAAACCGTGATATTACACAGAGATTTCACTCGAAAACCTTGAGTCTAAAGAGTACATAGACTCTCCCTCTTAGTGCTTCTGATCACCTATTCGTAGTTGTGTGTTTCTCTGACTCTCTGTCTCCCCTCTGTCTCTGAGCAACTCTGACCATCTCCCCCTCAACTGTCATGGGATGGCTCTTTTTAAACCTATCAACATTGTCTGTTCAACTCCATTCTCGGGCTTTCTAGCTCCTGGCCACTGTCCATTCAAATCCCTATTGAGAGTTAAACAATCATTGCAAAACGCTCTAAGGTATGGTGGCCACTGGCCACCTGTTTTCAAACGAAAAGGACCATTGGCGTGGGTGAAATCCCCAGGAATATGTTTCTCTATTTACACAATGAAATACATAGGAAACACAACAAAACAATGAAATTCCGCCAAGCCGGACTTCAAATGATATTGAATCCGACTTATACTCCTATCGGGTTCATGTTATATCGCTGTCGCAAGTCGCAACGCCCATATGCCATGGTCTTCTTTGTATTTCGGTTTTATAACGGAAATACACCAAAACATAGAAAAACCCGACGAAACGCCGTATATCGGATTTCAAATTTTATAGTTCCGCATCTATAAACCCTGTCGGGTCTGCCTTGATCGTAATCACAAGTCGCATGTCAACGACCCTTTGTATTTGATTTCGATCGCATTCCTTCGCTGATCGCTGATATCGGTGTATCACCTATTGCAGTGTCACAGGTCTTTGTGTTGTTCCACCAGTCCACTCGCTGATTGTCGATTGCCGATCGACGCCATCGGCCCATCGCAATCGCATTACCCGTGGCCTATCAGCATCACCCCTTTGCATTGTTGCAATGCGATATTATAATCTCGGCCGTTGATTTGCGCACTCGATCAACGGTCCACATTGTGTTGCTGGATCGTGGTCGCATTTCCCATATGGCTGCCTCCAATACACTCTGCTGCCTTGCTTCGATGCTATATCGCCGATTCAATCCGGTCCATTGATTTGGCTGATTCGACGGCTCCGGTGCAATGAGACTTCATTCTTTGTTTAACTTTGTTTTCCACCATTCTTAGTGTTTTTCTTTTGCGATAGTGTTTTCCGATAGTATATCTATATGAAGACTTAGACCTAGAGGTTTGATACAAGATCCATTTTGGATCACGCCTTCCCACTGAAAAGCTTTTGGACCACCAAAAGTTGGTTTTATGCATCGATCAAGTGAGGATACAATTATCTCACTTGTCTAATTTCTATCCATCGTGCCTTGCTTGGATTTGAATCTTTGAGTCCCACTCTCAGGTACTCAACATCCCCTTGACGTGTCGTTCTTGCCTTCCTATCTAGAGCTGTGTCCTCCTGTAACTCATTGAGATACTCAAGCAACAAATCCCCAATAGAAGGCAACTGACTTTGCTCTTCAAGATCTTCAATCAATGAAGGTTCATACAATCTCAAGTTTTCTGCATTAACGACTGAATAGATCTGCATATACGCTGGCAAATCAAGGCAAAAAGCATTTTCACCAATTTTATCACGTATCTTGAAAGGTCCATACCTTATTGGTTTTAGCTTCTTACCTTCACCCTGCATTTTGTCTTTGCTGATGTACAGCCAGACTTGATCACCAACTTGAAAACTATGCTCAACTTGATGCTTGTCATGTCTTGCCTTGTACTTGGCTTGACTTCTTTCCAACTGTTCTTGTACTGCCTGGTGAATTTTTTGGATTTGTTCAATGAACTTGGTTGCTTTGTCCACATCACCGTGTCCATCAACTGCTATGTCTTTACCAAAGACAAAATCCAAGGGAGACTTTGGTATAAAACCAAAACAAGTCTCAAAAGGAGATCTCTGAGTAGAAGAGTGCTTGGCACAGTTGTAAGCATGCTGCACATAACACAAATGCTTATCCCAAAACTTGGGATGCTTGTTGCAATAGCCTCTGAGCAACTGGATCACTGTCCTGTTGACCACTTCTGTCTGATCATTTGTTTGTGGATGAAATGTTGTGCTCTTCTTCAACCTGGTGTCCATCAACTCCCATAAACTTGACCAAAACTTCCCAACAAATCGAGAATCTCGATCAGATACAATAGAAGTGGGTAATCCAAAATGAACCCATACATTCTGAAAGAACAACTTTCCTATTTGTTTAGCTGTAATGTGCTTGTTACACGGTATCAAAATACACATTTCACTGAACCTATTCACAACAACATACAAATAATCATGACCTTTCATAGACTTTGGCAATCCCCCAACAAAATCCATGGAAACACTTTCCCAAGGACGAGAAGGAATTGGAAGTGGAGTGTACAAGCCTAATTTCCTATTATTGGGCTTGCTTGTGGCATACATAGTACACCCTTTGATATATCTAGAAACTGTCTCATGCATTCTTGGCCAATAACAAAACCTTTGCAATTGTGCAATTGTTTTACTTACACCAAAATGACCCTGATATGAGAGAAGTATGTGCTTCTCGGATTATGTTAACTCTTTCAGTTTGTGGAATGCATAACTTTCCCAAATGATATAAGAGTTGGTCCTTTACATAATAATCCAATTTTTCTACTTGCTTGCCATGACTTAAAGTTGCATATACATCTTTAAAATCTACATCTTGAGCATATTGTTCAATGTAAATTTCATGCATTATGAGTTATGTTTAAGTATAGTAGATGCATTTATGATTGGTCTTGATAACATGTTTGCAACTTTATTGTGTATGCCCTTCTTATCTTTGATGACAAGATGAAATTGTTTAGAAAGCCCATCCATCTATAATGTCTTGATTGCTACAATTTAGTTTGTGAGTGCAAATATTGAAGTGGTTGATGATCTGTATGTATGATTGTTTCTTTACCCATTAGGTAATGTTTCCACTTTTTCTCACTTTGTACTAATGCATACAATTCTTTATCATATGTGGAATAATTGACTACTGCAGAAGTAAATGTCTCAGAATGATAGGATATGGGTTTTCAGTGTTGCATCAACACTACTCCCATGGCATAGTCACTGGCATCTGTTTCAATCTCAAATGGATGTTGAAGATCTGGTAGTGCTAGTACTGGTGCTATACTGATTTTTTCTTTTAAGGTGTCAAAAGATTTCTGCTGTTTGCCTCCCCACTGAAACACCTGTTTCAATCCTATTAAAGCATGTAATGGAGCTGCAATCAAAGAAAAGTTAGCAATAAACTTTCTCCAGTATTGTGCTGCCCCTAGGAAACTCCTAACCTCTGTAGCAGATTTGGGTTTAGGCCAGTTCACAATGACTTCAACCTTAGAGGGATCTATTTTCAATTCACCACCCCCTACAATATGACTCAAATAATTTAAATATGTTCTGCCAAATTCACATTTTTGACAATTTTACATAGAGATTTTCACTTTTTAAAACATCTAAAGTCTGTTTCACATGCTTTACATGGTCTTCCCATGGTCTTCCCATGTCTTACTAAAAACAAGAATGTCATCTAAATAAACAATTACAAAATATCAATAAATGGTCTGAGTACATCATTCATAACTCTCATAAATATAGCAGGAGCATTAGTTAAGCCAAAAGACATACCCAACCATTCATGAAGTCCTTGCTTTGTCTTGAAAGCAGTCTTCCATGCATCCTGTTCTGCAACTTTGACTTGATGATAACCACTTCGCAAGTCTAACTTAGAAAAATAAACTGCTTCTTTCAATTGATCTAATAGATCATCAATACGAGGAAGAGGATAATGATTCTTGATCGTTATTTTATTTAGTGCTCTATAATCAATGCACATTCTCCACGAACCATCTTTCTTTCTCACCAGCACGATTGGAGATCCACATGATGATGTGCTTGGTCATATAAACCCTTTATCGAGCAACTCTTGTACCTACTTCTTTATCTCTGCATTCGCTAAAGCTAACAACCTGTACATTCCAATGTTAGGTAATGGAGCATCTTGTTGCAAATAAATATCATGTATTATTTCTCGCTTGGATGGCAGACCTTTTGGTTCTTGAAATAGAACATTATACTCTGAAACAATAACTAAATCAGCATTCTGTTTAGAATCACAGCCTTCAAATGCATTGGATTTTTCAGGATCCTTTGCCTTTACAACCATTAGTAAAAATTGATTACTTGAATTCACAATTCTTTTCATCCGTCCTAAATTTATGAGAGAATAGTTACCTTTGAGTTTATGAGCTCTTACGATATATTCTATTCCATCTTTAGTGAGTCGATACTTATTCTCCGCTCTATAGAAAATAACTTTCCTATCATACAAGTATGGACTTCCCAAAACAATACCACATATATCCAAAGGAACTATATCTAACTCAATCTCATCTACAAATGTTGACCCAATAGCAAACCTCAGTGTACATTGTCTCGTTACTTGTAGCTTTGTTTTATCACACACCCAACCTAATGGATATGGCTTCTCATGAGGTTTTGTTTGTAATCCCAACTTCTTTACAATTGTTTCAGAAATCAAATTTACTTGTGATCCACTATCAAACAAAGTATCAATCTTATTGTGCTTAGAAATCACTCTAATACAAAAAAGCTCATTTCTTTCTTTCTCATTATTTTCATTATCAACAGATTGTGCAGAATTACTTGTGGATGCTTCAGAATCTTTACCTTTAATACCGGTGGCTATAACTGTTGTTTCATCGCCTGAATCTGATCCCAAGTCCTGTTGAATAACAACAACATTCTTTCTCTCTTTACCACCGAACTTCTTAGGTTTCCGTTCTGGATGCAAAAGTCAACAGTGTGCCTCATCGTGTTCTTTTTTCTTGCAATGAGTGCATGAAGGTTTATCCTTCTTTACAGTGTTTGCTTTCCTCTCCTTCCATTTCAGTTTCTACTTTTCCTTGCTCTTGCTTATAGAATATTTAGATGATCCCCCAACCTCTGGGTTTACATTCTTACCTCTAGCTTCTAGATGTGTGGCTTGAACTGATACATCATCTAAGCTAGTGGGATTAAACATGAGAATAGTATGCTTTAAATAGCTATGAAGACCACCTATATACTTTAATAAAGTCTCAGGTGAATCTAATGATATACCTAGAGTTAAAGCTCTATTTCTAAATTCCTAAGTATAACTTTGTACACTTTGAGCCTTCAACTGATGAAGAGTTTTTTGCTGCATGTAAGCTAAAGGATAGAATTTCTTTTTAATAGCAGAAACAAATTCATTCAAGGTAGAAATGATTTTACCATGTTTTTGCAGGTCATCTTATGTCTTGCCTTCCCACCATACTAGTGCAGTTTCTCCAAGTCGAAGGCTAGCCAGCTGAATCTTCTTCCTTTTTGAATCAACGTTCTATACCTTGCAATATAGATCAATTTGTCTTATCCAATTATCTATCTTGTTTGCATTGGTTTCTCCATCATAAATTGGCAAATCAAACTTCACATCTAATTTGATGAAGGAAGTTTTCTTCTTCTTCTTAGAAGAGCTAGAAGATGATGAGGATGACGAAGGTGATGATGGAGTAGATGGTGGAGGAGGCATTTCTCCTTTTCTTTTGCCTTCTGGAGGGGCAACTAGAAAAGGTTCCTCTGCTCCTTTGTTTGGTTTGGCTGTTGAAGTGCTTTCACCTCGAACCTTCTTAAACTCCAAATACATCTCTTCCACCATGGCTTGGAGTGTCTTAAAACTCTCTATAAATTGAGATTCTGATCCCAATGGAGCTTCTTCTGCTATTCTCCTATGAGAATAGACTCTTCCAATCTCTGGATTAGCTTCAAAAAGTTCTCCTTCTCCTAGTCTGAGCTTTAATCTAGTTAGCATTCAAAATCCAACACAAGCTTGTCTAACATTAATACAACCAAAACCAAATGCTCTGATACCACATGATCTGAAATGGATATTAAATTAAGGAGAAAAGGTACTACAAACTTATGTGCAGGAATGCCTATATTACTTAGTGCAGAGGATCGAAAAGATTACGAATAATATAGACAATTAACAGTCAGAAAAAATAACAGACGCACACATCAACACAACAAATAATCAAGGAGTTCACCAGACTTCCTGGCTATGTCCCCTGGTCCAGCTTTCAGTGTCGACCTTTATATTATGTCTTCAAGAACAAAGTTTACATGTGTGAGTTCAATTAGAGCCATAACACAACAAGCAGTGATATTACACAGAGATTTCACTCTAAAACCTAGAGTCTAAAGAGTACATAGACTCTCCCTCTTAGTGCCTCTGATCAACTGTTTGTAGCTATGTGTTTCTCTGACTCTGTCTCCCCTCTGTCTTTGAGCAACTCTGACCATCTCCCCCTCAACTGTCATGGGATGGCTCTTTTTAAACCTATCGGCGTTGTCTGTTCCGCTCCATTCTCGGACTTTCTGGCTCCCGACCGCTGTCCGTTCAAATCCCTGTTGAGTGTTAAACAATCATTGCAAAACACTCTAAGGTATGGTGGCCACCTGTTTTCAAAAAGAAAGGACCACTGGCACGGGTGAAATCCCCAGGAATACGTTTCTCTGTTTACACAGCGAAATACAACAAAATAGTGAAAAGTTCTGCCGAGCCAGACTTCAAATGATATTGAATCCGACCTATACTCCTATAAAATTTCAAATTTTATAGTGTCACATCTATAAACCCTGTTGGGTGCGCCTTGATTGCAATCGCAAGTCACATGTCAACGACCCTTTGTATTTGGTTCCAATCCCATTCCTCCGCCGATTGTCGATATCAGCGTATCGCATATCGCGAGGTCGTGGGTCTCTGTGTTGTTCCACTAGTCCACTCGCCAATCGCTGATCGGCGCCATCGGCCCATCGTAATTGCATTACCCGCGTCCTATCGACATCACCCCTTTGCATTGTTGTGATGCGATATTATAATCTCGGCCGTTGATCTATGCGCTCGATCAACGGTCCACATTGTGTCGCTGGGTCGTGGTCACATTTCCCATAACGTTGCCTTCGATACACTCTGTTGGCCTACTCCGATGCGATATCACTGATTCAATCTGGTCTGTTGATCTTGCCGCTCCGACGGCTCCAGTGCAACGAGACTTCATTCTTTGTTTAACTCTGTTTTCCGCCATTCTCAGTGTTTTTCTTTTGCGATAGTGTTTTCCGATAGTATATGTTATGAAGACTTAGATTTAGAGGTTTGATACAAGATCCATTTTCGATCAACTATGCCCAATCGGCTCCACACTTGCACCATACACTTGGCAGGTGTTTCAAGATCTAGATGATGTCTCCCGTTGCAGAGGGAGGGCTTATATCATCATCCTAGCCCTTACAGATAGTCTATACACATTTTCAATTCGCTTGGAGACCCATGAGGATGTCCTTGTGCCCCCACACCCACTTAGGACCACCACAGGTTCTTGCTTGGAAAACAAGGGGCCAACCCCTTGTCCCCTATGTTAGGAGTGTAGTTTCACATCATGTCACCCTTTGGACTTCATTAGGCCTCCTCAAAGGCCTAACGACATATCATGTTGATCATCTTGCCCTCTTGAGAGGTTTATCTTTATGTTATTGAGCTATTTGGTGGGCTTATCACCAAAAGTATTGTTATTATGCATATTATTTTATTTTAGGGGCATTATTAGTTCAAATTAGGGGATTCAAACTCATTAGAGATTGTATAGATAGATGAGAGTGATTAATTCTCTTAATTCTCTCATCATCACTTGGATTATGTTACTAGCTCTTGTGAGATTTTTGCTATCCCTTTTGAAGGACGAGTTTGGATGATATGGATGACTTTTGATGTTTGGATCTCTCTCTCTTGTCTTGGAGCTTCATTATGGGCACACTTAGATGATTGGATATACTCTTTTGTACATGTAAGTGCTATTTTCATGCTTATTCTTGTTATTTACTTTGTCACATGAATGTTGCTAGGATTTTCGCTATACAAGTCTGAAATTTACTGCTTTCTTGTATGAATTGGTGGAAATTTTAATCTTTTATGGCGTTGCATAATGTCATGGGCCATGTATGAATGGGTGAATGTTCCTATAGATAATATGTGCTAATTACATCTCGATAAATCATCAATTATTGCAAATCGAAGTATAAAGTCTTTGAAGTAGCTGCTCTCATGCCCTAATGCCATGTGAAGTTGCTTGAAGGCCTCCTTGAAAAGGTGAATTGATTCCAAAAATTAAAATTGTCTTGACTCCATCTGTCCCAAGGAACAAGGCACTAATCCTCCATAGGTGGTCATTTTCAGCTTATTTCTCTCACCTCTCCTTCTCTTTCTAAGCCCAACCTCCACAAGTCACCTAGGGAATTGAACAAAATCATTTTTAGCCATCCAAAACCCTTGAAAATTGGTCCACTACTGCGTTGTAGTTTGCTCAAGAGGCCCTCCAAATGTCAAGCAATTCTGATGGTGGAATCCTGAGATATAGCAAGCCCTAGCCACAAGACAATTTCTTACCCTAGGTTGATTTTGGGTTAGTGACCTCACTAGGATCATTGCACCCAAATATCAAAAGAAAATTTCTCCATTGATCCTTTTCTTCTCCCTAATTAGGTCAAGTCCCTCCTTGGTCGATCAAATCCATAGCCTTGACCTAATTTTGGGTCTGCTTGGCCTCGTGTGGTCCCACAACCTATTAACACTATTTTCACCAAGATCACTTAGAAGCCATGTCTCCGTAAAGATATCTAGGTCTAGGAGCCTTCTTGACAAGACATACTCTCAAACTCTAGCCCTAAAGATCCTCTTGGCCCTTCCTAGAGAGTCTATCACCTTGCTTCTAAAACAAGCAACCTATCTAATTGAGTCTCTCTCTTGAATAGGCCTAGGAATCACTTCCACATCTTATCATTGACTATATTTTCTCATGATTCAACATATATTGTGACCCCTCCCATTGGTGAAAATTCATAAAGAGTAGGGAGTTTTAGTTGAGGTGATAGTGGGCTATCACTCCATTGTTGCCCTCGACCTAGTAGTTGCTCTATAGGATCCCCTCCTAGGACCCCTGCGAGTTTGAGTGGTAACAACTACTAAATCCGATATTTTCTAAGAAGAAGGATTGATGCATTAATGACAAAGTTGAAGTATCGAAGTTCTGCTTTGACCGCCAAACAAGCATGAATTTGTTTCCATGCAAGCACACTAAAATATCAAGTTGGACTTGGGAATGAAGACCTATACAAAGAAAATTGAAGTTACAAGTTTGCGATTTAAAGCTTGGAATAAAAGGTATGTATGTATCTTAGTGATTCATCTAGATCAATATTTTTGTAGATCACATCCAGAGGAATTGATCATCTATATGCTTAATAAAAGTTTGTATCAACATTGGTCATGAAAAATATGAATAAGATCGTGATTTACCCTTTAGATTTGTATCAAAGTTGTTTTTCATGAGAAAGTAGATGGGACTATGAGTTGTTTTTCAGTCAAATCACAGGACTATGTGTGATCTATTGATGAGGAATCCTTGAAGAATTCATTGAGGGAAGTTATGCAAAAGTTTCTTCACCTTACAAGTTTATTGGTGAGATACACTCTAATATGTAGCATGAATGTCATATTGATATTTCAAGAAGCTATGTCAGTACGATTTGTGGCTCTAAGAAAGACTTAGCCACATAAGGGAAATATGTGACCCTTACTCATGTACTAAAAGGTTGAAGAGTAATATATTGAACCTATGCTCTTTTGGGATGATGCATATTAAAAAGCAAGATATGTCATGAACCTTGTGTTGCATATGATTGTTGATAAGATATTTTAAGAATGGTATTATGGATTCTCAGTCTCGAAATATATTTCCTTGCACATCAAGGATAGAAAGAAAAATGATTGTTGGCATGCCTTTGAAGAAATCACACACTAATATCAAGTGAAAAAGAGGCCGAGTCCCTCAAGTTTAAAAGCTCTTAGTAGGTCAAGAACATAAACAAATTGGATTGAAGTTCTTAAATGGATATGTTGTTGCAAAGATCTAATGTCATATATATAGTGGCGGAAAATCTTGCATCTACTGTTATGGGCATTTAAGTGCTGAGATCTTTTGTGAATAATGAAGTCCATTCTTTGCACAATGAAATGAAGACTAGGCCTCTAAGGACAAAACATTGTTGATTGTGAGGAAGTTGAATTACTTGGTTTAGAGAAATCAAGGATAATAATTGGACGAAACATCCTTTGATTGATTTATGACAATGATGGAGTTCATCTCATGTGTAAAGAGCATATCGACTCTAGGGTTTTAACATTTGGACACTAGAAATCTAGGATTTGAAAACCCTAGCTAGCTAAAAGGTCTTAGATAAGAAATCCTTAGGGTTTATGAAAAAATCCTAGGACTAGACCTAAATTAATGTTTCCGCCGAAAGACACCTTATCTCTAGCAAGGAAGGAATGGAATCATGCTGATGATGAGGACGAGGATGGTAAAGTTGTAAGATGGATGCAAGGAGGCTAAGATCAAGAGGAAGCTGACATTCCCTATAATTCTCAAAAGATAATGAGGATTGCAGGTACATAGTAAAGGCTACTAAGGCTTTGGCAGTAGATGGAAGTAGTGAAGAACGAAGCAAAGCGTGTGATAAGAGGACTTTCCAAGGATTGTGGTTTGTGTACAGAGATATTGTACTAGATGAGATACAAGCTCAGAGGAAGCAGGGAAATCAACAAGTCTAAAGTATACTTTAATTCTGCCAAAGAGAAATCAATTGTGACTTCCAAATGTATCCACAAGATGTAGCATGCGACTGTTGGCAGTATAGCCAAGTACAAAGCGAGAGTTGAGAATAAAAGGTTCTCCGAGTAAGAGGGAGATGATCATGACAAGACGTTTGCTCTAGTAGTAAGGTACACTTCTATTAGAACTATTATCATTGCCTTGAAATTGCACCAGGTGGATGCAAAGATCATTTTTCTCAATGAAATAATTGAAGAAGAAGAAGTGTACATAGAAGGCTTTGAGGTACATAAGAAGAAGTCTGTTAGGTCCCTATAATACTATTGATTCCCCATCTAGAACTTGATGAGGAAGGAAAAATCATATTGGAACCTGAAGCAATCAAAGAAACAAGAACTCGGCAGCTATGAAATCGATCAATTTCAGAGTATCTCATTAAGTGGAAGAACTTACCCGTTGAAGATTCCACATGGGAGGATGAGAATTTTATACAGAAGCATCCAAAACTACTCAAGCGTTGAGGACAACACTTTTTTGAAGGAGATGGGCATGTTAGGTCCCTATAATACTATCGATTTCCCCATTACTATTGTCATTGTATCCCTTATTGTTATTGTTGTGCCTTGTTGTCCCCATATTGTTATTATTGTGCCCCATAGAAGCCCACTGTTGTTATTTTTGTGCCCTTATATATTATTGTTAGGTCGGCTTTGGTTATATTGTGACCCCTTAAACTCCTATATATAGAAAGGAGGTTTTGTCATTTGTATCATCAAAGAATTGTTCATTTGTGTAATGTAAAGGAGGTTTCCCCCTCGAAGAGGCCGATTTCTAAGTCGTTGATCTATCTTTTTGTGAGCTGGTTTCATAACAGTCTCATGCTTGAAGAATGCTTTGTACGATCACACATAAACATGTTGGGATTGATATTCTTGGATGGATGTGTTAGTTTTGTAGCTCAGACATGTGTTCTAGTCTCTATTAGTTTCTATGCAGCTAAGGAACAAGGGAGGATAATTATCTCCAAGACCCAGAAAAAGGTTCTAAGGAAAATTTCTTAATTAGATTAATTAGCCAGCTTTCAATTATTTTCCTAACTTAGGAAAAGTGGTTAATTAACTCAGATTAATTGAGATAAAATTGATTTTTCTCTAGTGACTTCATTTGATGGGGTCAAGATGATCTTATCCATCAATTGAGATTAGATCGTGGTCATTGGTTACTCAACGAGAGACTATAAGAGGAAATCGATGGGACACTTGGAGATCATATTCTAGACACATAATTGTAGTGACAACAAGGGTGCAACGATAACGTGGAGGACAACAACAATGGGGTTTCAATAGAGAAATTGAGAAGAGAATTTTCGGAGAAATTGTTCACTGAGATTCCAATATTCCAAGATAAAGGAGGCCAAATTATTCTGTAGAGAGAAGGTTGAATTAGGCAGTGTGTGTAGCCAATTCAACCAGTGTGAGTAGCAAGAGGCTTGATTCAGTTCCTAGTTGATGGATATATTTCTAGAGGTAGAGAAAGTGGGTTTATCAAGTTGTTGGAGGCAGGATTATACATAAGATTAATTTTCCCGAAGGCAATGTGAATTTTTGGGTGGATAGTTCTTACTCTTCAGTCTGCCAGTGCGAATTTCTGGAGGAGGTGTGAATAGACTGGGAGAGGTCGTGTGGATTTGTAGAGGGATACTTGTTTACCCTGTTTGATTTTTCTAGTTAGAGTGGAGAAAAAATATTTGTTGGAGCTTTTCGAGTGAAAGGAAAGAAATTGTTGTAATTTTCAATTGTTGAAGGTTTATTAATAATATAAACCCTCATATGCAGAACTAGTTTTCCCCACATTGGGGTTTTTCCAAGGATTATTGTCCAAAAATATCGATGTCCAAATTTTGTGCATGTGCATTATTTTCTCAATCATTGTTATTATTGGTGAAAATTGTAGTAGTGATTTTATTCGTTATTTGCCTTAATTAAAATTTGAAGATAAATAATTTACATAAGGTAGAAGAATAATTTCAAGTAACTACAATTAAGGAAATTTCACATGGTATCAGAGAATTATCTAAAATGTAGGGGTTTGCAAGAGTAAATTAGTGCACAACACGAGAAGAGAAAATTTGAGGGTTTAAAACTTAGTTCAAATCCCTCCAGATTTATTTTGTTTAGTTTCTGAAAAGTTTCAAGGAATGGCCTGAGCAGGTTTGATAGACTCTGGACAAGTTAGATGGAATAATCTTATTGTTGGAAGAGAATGGTCTCAAGGAGTATGCGACCACTGTGATACCCATACCAATAGATCCAACACAACTTTGAACGTATAGAAAGGAAGATGCCAAAGCCAGGAGGATTATCCTTCATGGAGTCAAGGAACATATAGTTCCACATCTTGTTGAGCTAGATACAGCAAAGAAGGTGTGGGATGCAATTTTGAAGTTGTTCCAGGATGCTACCACAAATAGGAAGTTGATTCTTAGAGAGAATCTAAGAAACACAAAGATGAACAAAGGGGAAAGTGTTGTGAGTTATCTCATAGGAGAGAGAGTAGTGAAAGATGAGTTAGTAGCTATTAGTGATAAACCAAATGACGATGAGATTGTGAGGATCACATTGAATGAATTCTGAAAGAAATGGGACGTGTTCATTCAAGTTATTAATGGACGGGATACACTAATGAGTTGGGATTGCCTATGGAGCAGTTTCACTTAGGAGGATCTTAGATTGAGCCTTGTCAGTGGTAGCAACAGTGGAAAAGCTCATAAGCGTGAAGATGACGAGAACGTGGCCCTAGTAGGAAAGGGAAAATCGAAAAAGGGATCGAATGAAGGGTCCAATGGAGAGAATGAGAAAAAGGACATGAGTAAAATCAAGTGCTTTGGTTGTGATTAACAAGGTCACTATGTCAGCTAATGTCCTGATAGGATGAAGGGAGAAACAAATAAGGGGAAGCAAAAGACAGCAACTTCAACGGACATTGAGGACTTATCTTTGAGACTAGATGATGAGTTTTCTCTCATAGCTTGCCTCTCTATCTATACATCTATAGTTGTCTGGTATATTGACAATGGAGCGTCATGCCATATGACGAGAGTTAGAGAAATATTTTCCAGTTATCAGGAAAAGGAGATGGGCTTGTAGATTCAAATGGAGAACAAGTCCAAGTGTACTCCAGTTGGGAGAGGGATTGTTAACATTCGAAGGGAGTCAGGCTAGAGTACTAGTGTTACAGATGTGTTGCACATGCCAAGTTTATGAATGAACCTGATTTCAGTTTCTTCACTTCAGAACAAGGACATGATGTCTACTTTCAAGGTTAGAAGGTGTACATTAAACATCGGAGTTGGAAGACAGTGAAATAGATTGGGGTGAGAAGCAACAAGCTTTACAAGTTGTAGTTAGATGCTCTAAATGCATTGATTAACAACAACAGTAACAAAGACATGGGAGAATTATGGGATGTGAGGATGGGATACATACACCATGGAGCACTTAGGTTGCTCAGGGAGACCATAATGGGAGTTCCAGAAATTAGCTTGAAACACGATGATGTGTGCAGAGGGTGTGTGCTTGGGAAATTTGTGCATTAGAGGAATTTTGAGGTCTAAAATGGGCCTCCTAAGAAAATTGTACAACCAAAATAAACTTTATAAGAACCAATAGGATTCATGATGATGATGTTAACCATGGGGGATGATTCACCATTTTTTAGAGTAAAAAAGTTAAAAGATTAAAAAATAATAAAATTAATTTTTCAACTAGTATTTTCAACTTATCTCTCTAAGGATTCTCTCAAATTTTGAGTGGGAGTACTTGTTGGATGCAAAATTTTATTCCTCATCTAGTGAGTACCTATGCTGCATATTTTCAATGGACCTTGCTACACGAAAAATGAGAAATACATGAAAAAATGTGATTGCAATAACATTTTTGATGTATTTCTCATTTTTCGTGTAGTAGGGTCCATCGAAAGTATGTAACATAAGTACTCCTTAGATGAACAATTAAATATTGCATCCAAAGAGTGTTGCTGCTCGAAATTTGAGTAAACCCATAGGGAGATAAGTTGAATATATATATATATATATATATATATATATATATATATATATATATATATATATATATATTATATATATTATTTATTATTTAAACTATTATTTTATAATTTCCTTAGGAGGCCCATTTTAGACCTCAAAATTCCCCTAATGAAAGAAACATTCATAAGGAGTGATAATAGAGCTAAGGGTGTGCTTGATTTGATACATTCTAATATATGTGGCATTTGTCTACAAAATCTCTCATGGGTTATGAGTATTTCGTGACCTTCATTGATGAATTATCTAGGAAAACCTGGATATATTTCGTGAAGACAAAGGAGAAAGTCTTCAGTCGCTTCCAAGAGTTTAGGGCTCTTGTGGAGAACATGACAGGGAGAAAAATAAGGGTTCCTTATATAGAAATGGAGGTGAGTACATAGACAAGATATTTACGGGGTTTTGTGTGAAGGAGGGCATCAAGAGAGAATGGATAGCTCCATATAACCCATAACAAAATGGGGTCACAAAGCGGAAGAACATGTCGATAGTTGAAGCAGCAAAGGCGATGCTATATGACCATGACATGCCTAGATTTATATGGGAAAAGGCATATAGTACACTAGTATATATTCAGAACAAAGTTGCTCACAAGATGCTGGGGAAGATGACAGCTGAGGAGGATTTAACAGGAAAGAGGTCGAAGGTTGGACACTTTAGAATCTTTGGTAACATAACTTATTGTCACGTGTGAGATGAAAAATGCACCAAGTTGGATCATACTCCAGATAAGGGATATTTCATTGGGTACAAGGAAACGTCCAAGGCTTACAGGATCTACATTCCTAGTAGCAGGAATATTATCGTGAGATGGAATGTGAAATTCTAGAAGGAGAAAGCCTTCAGAAGATCTCATGACTTGCCAGTAGATGATCAAAGTGGGCCAGTAGAAGCTCCAAGAGTTGATCAAGGATCTCAGTCTTAGGGAACTAGTATGAGTATAGTGACTTGTACATGTGCAGGTATAGGTGCAGAGGAGAGTTCACAACAGGTGGAGTAGCAGGGGCAGGATTAGGATTGTGAATCTCCACGTACTACCAATGGAAGAAGAAACAATGATGTGCTTTAGACATTGAAAGATGCATTGGAGTTCGTGGGAGCTCTTAGAGTGAGCACTAGAGAGCACAAACAACCAAACAAGTATAAGGCATTAGTGACAAAGGTCATTGAAAAAGAGCCTTACAACTATCAGGATTCCACACAGTATCAGGTGTGGCAGGAAGGAATGGCGGAGGAGTACAACTCCATGATGTTGAATGGTGTATGGGAAGTCATGCCTAGACTGATGGATAGTGTTGTAGTCGACTCTCGTTGGATCTATAAGATCAAATATGCTGCAGATGACAGTGTGGAAAAGTATACGGCTAGGTTTGTGGCCAAGGGTTTTGCTTAGAAAGAGGGCATATACTATGAGGAGACATTCGCTCTAGTGGCCAGATACACTTCTATCAGAGCCATGATCTCTCTAGTAATACAGATGGGATGAAAAATTCACCAAATGGATGTCAAGATGACTCTTTTGAATGAGGTAATAAAAGAAGAGGTGTATATCTAACAACCAGAAGGATTTGAAACACATGGGAGGGATACTCATGTTTGTAGGACGAAGAGGGCATTATATGGGCTCAACCAAGCTCCTAGAGCATTATGTGGTCAGATCAACAATTACTTGTAGTTGATGGGCTTGGTGAAGAGTGATAGATTCTAACCTCTACTATTTGATGCTAGGAGATAAGCCTCTCATTCTTGTATTATATGTGGATGATCTATTTTTGATAGGTTCATTAGGGCTCATAAAGGACTACAAAAGGGACTTAGTAGTAGAGTTCAATATGAAGGATTTGGGATTTATGCACTATTTCCTAGGACTGGAGGTATGGCACACAGCCGGGGATATCTTCCTTGGGCAAGGGAGATACTCTATGGAGATCTTGAAGAAATTCAGGATGCAGGACTGTGTACCCATGTTTACACCTATGATTACCAACTAGAGGAAGATAGACACATCAAAGGTCATAACAATGGACCCAACCTTGTATAGGTAGCTTATTGGCTCTCTCATGTATTTGGTCTATACGCGGCCAAACATTTGTTTTAAGGTCAACACTCTTAGTCAGTGCACGGTGGAACCAAAGGGAGTACATTGGAAAACAATGAGACAGGTGCTACGATATCTATGAGTTATAATTGAATATAGTTTGAGATATACTCAAGGTGCTGGTGTTAGATTGATCAGATGCACAGATGCAAACTAGGAAGGTATTGTAGTGGATTGGAAAAATTTGCTTCAATATTAGATCAGGGGTTGTCTCTTGGTGCAACAGGAAGCTGAAATCCATGGCATTGAGTTTTGCAGAAGTAGAATACATGGTAGCAAGCATGACCACATGTGAAGCTATTTTCTTTGGAAGTTGCTAGTGGCACTATTTGGTCAGAGGATGGAATCGACTGGTATCTAATGTGACAATAAGAGTTGCATCAAGATCTCTAAGAATCTAGTGTTCCATGAAAGGTTGAAACATAATAACATCAGATACCACTTCATTAGAGATTGTATACAATGAGGATCAGTTTGGATACAATTTTAGTTGTAGTATATGTGAGTTAATGATCCAACATCACCATGTCAATCCGATGTATCATATTCTTCAAGGCGCAACATAACATGTGTCATAAGAAGACTCCAGAGACTTGCAAAACCAAACCCTATCTCATTTTAGAAATTTCCCATTAACACTTTCAGGTTACTGCAAACACTTATCAGTCTCTTATTGTAATCCTGCAATCCTAATGGCAATTATTGGAAAGCAAAACCTAACTATTGGATCTAAACTCTGGCTCCTGACTATGCTGAGCAACTTTTGTGTGAAGCCTATCTCAGTTGTCCAGAGGAAAATGGAGTAAAAAACCCTTAACAAACTTCACACCATCAAAAGAGAACTATAAATGCAGACAAATCCTCTTTCTAACTCAATGCAGAAAGCAAGAGTAAAATGATAAATGAATTCTATTGCAAATCTTCACACAATCCTGATGATAATCACTTTGTGTCAAACCATATATGCTTCATAAGAAAAGGAGGCTATAAAATTGTTATATCAACTTGATATAAATGTAAGTAGCGTGGTAACTATTAAATCAAAACATTACACACAAAATTGCAACAGATATCTTCTTTGATCTAAGATTCAATATTCATATAGTGAAACTTGCGCAAGAACTCTTAGCATAAACATTAAATTAATGCAAATTACAATAAGTATGCAAAATCTGAAAATAAATCATGTTGCCACAAATCCATGGAAATAATGCAATCGAGAAAAACCACTGTATAAATACCCTATAGATCTAGAAGTTCGAAATATATACTATTCGAATTTTTAGTGAAGTTTATGGGACACGAGTTTCAAGATTGGGTTTGTGTTCAAAGCATTCCTGTGTAGAAATCCCTGTATATTTAACTTATAAAGAATAAGGAAAGACATGTATATATATGTATTGATATACCACTAGTAAGTGGCTCACGTTTTTTTAGCATAAAGATTGAGACAACACAAAGTCTAATAGACAAGAAAAACTTTTTAAAATATAATGTTTCCCAGATTCTACAAGAGGAACTAAATCAATCTAGAAGTATGGTTACGCAAATGCTGTATAGTCACAATAACTCAACAACATTTTATCAAAGTGTCAAATGGGGCTACAAGTTATTAAAATTTAGGATTGTATTCGACTCCCAATACATTCATATACAATAACCATTTGAAACAAACTGGTAAGAAACAAAGCAATAAATATATGGTGATCAATATACTTGTTTGGTAATTTAATTAACTTAAATTACTTGCATAAATTATCGACCAGAGCTAGTAAGCTGATGAAATGTAAATGCATTGTATGTGCTAGAAGTCCTTGATTATTCACACCTCTAAATTAAACTGAGTTATCGAAATATAGATTCTAAATTAAGTTATTGGAATGCACATGAGTAGAGAAATTTCTCCTAGAAAATAAAATGATCACATTCTTTTATCAAATGCTTCAAAAGAAACTTTCACAAATCTGCATAAAGGTTAATCAATCCCACACTTATGAAAATTCATTCTAATTATGAAATCCACACAATTCATGAAAATCTTAGAATTATAAATCAATATCACACTTGTAAAATGAAATTTGACTCAGAAAATCACACACACACACACTCTCTCTTATGTATCTCTGAATTATGCTTTGAAAGAAACTCAATTCTCTACAGGAATCAAATCATCTATCATACTAACACACTCTTGCATGAAAATCCAAAATCAATTGAAAATATATTCTCACTTTCTCAAAATCATAAATCTTTCTTGTTTGAAATAAAACCTGTATTCAAATCCTTTGTTTTTAAGAATTACAATTTTAATCTAAATCTATACTCTCACTGTTGTTATCGTTACTCATTAAACTAAATTCATGTGCTCCTTAACCAATAAAGAAAACTACTTAATAAGACAATCACACAACTGTTATTTAACTCAGAAATCAGCAAAGGAAAATAATAAGAAAATTATACAGGATGCATTTGGAAAATAAACTTACAAACTTTTATAAGGAAATTCACTTAAAAACATAAAATAATCTTACTACTTGAGGGGGACCTCCACAAGCAGATGGTCACGAGATCCAATTGAACAATCAACCACGCATCGAAATAAGAAAGATTCTTTATAACCGAATTGAAAACATAATTTTAATTCTCACTTTCGCTTAGTAAAATCACCGTGTTTTCTATTTTTATAAAGCCCTTAGCATTAAATGTTCAGAGATTCATGCCTAGCTTTGTGGTGGGCCCCAGTATTGCAGCAATAATGCTGCAACTCCTGGAACTCCCTTCTTTAATTTTATCAACCCGGTACTTCATAACAAACTTGGAAGCGACAATGCTGTATGCACAAGTACTAGCTCTTGCCGTAGCTGTCACTTGGTCAGCTGGCACAAGTCCGCTAGGGCTTAAGCCAACTTCTATGAGCTCTTAGAAGAAGATTTTTAATTGATGGATGAAAGCTAACTCGAAGGCAGCTAATTTATTTGCGAAAATAGATTGAAAAACTAAAGGAAAGCGCAAACCCTAATTCTACTAGCTAGTCCTACTAATGCAAAGAAGAGAATGCAAACTAATGAAAGAGATGCCATTACTTCTATGAAGGTAAAATACATGTTTCTAGACTACCTCTATCTGAAGAAAATATCTTTTTGTATTTTTGATTGAGTCGTTAGTTTCATCATGCATATGCTTTCATTGTTCTTGACTGTGCAGGGGTGGATCAAGGAGGAGAAATGCTTGGAAGAGGTCGGGAAGGTTCAGAGAGGGTCTAAGGAGTCCCTAACACCCTTCCGGAGAGTTTCACAAAGTTTGGTATCAAGAAACCTCAATTTGTAAGTTCTAAAGGATCTGCAGGTTTACAGGATGTTCAGGAATTTCTACAGGATGTTCAGAAATTTCTACAAGATGTTTAAAAATTGGATTTTAGAGGATGGGTGAGTGAGAGAAGATGCATGAATGGATATGGAGGTAGGATAGGGGTCTGAAGTGGCCTAGGGACTGGTAGATGGAGTGGTGAGAAGGTGTAGAAGGTTGAATTGGCTCAAAGAATGCTGAAATAATGATTGCACAAAAAGGTAGGGTTACGTGGGCAAGAGGACAGATGTGAGACGAGGAATCTAGCTAGGCGATGGAACAGATGGCTCTGATGAAGCTTAGGTGGATGAGAGAGTGGTAGAGATGCTCTGCACTGTGTACATTCAATTGAATCAACAAAGTCTTGCAAGTAACCAAAGTCCTAGCTAATCTAATCTAGCTAACAATAAAGTGAACGAACAACAACTTTATTTGAAGGAGAACCATATATATCAACTATGCAACGAGACATTTCAGAGATCTGAACACATAACCAACTTCTGTAAATGGAAACAGTACACTAAGGATTGCATGGTAAAGCAAACTAGTGTTTTTGTTTGGGACAACACAGTTACTTCAATTCCAGCCCCTGATCCAATAAAGAAGAGGTGAAACCGAAAGTATTGTTGACCCTTTTCTGGAGCTTTTTTCCCTGTTATTAACTTATCAAACAAATATGAACATGAAAAGCTACTTTAATCATAAAAAACAACCTAAATAACAAAACAATATTTAAATCTAAATAGCAGATTTTATTCTAAGAATGCAACAAAGACACATGAAAGTGAACAAAGGAGGTACTGGGCACTTGCGATGGGCCCAACCCCAAGAGCTACAGCCTCCTAAGAGAGATTTAGAGTTGGTGCAAAGCTAGATTCATCTTTATTGAGCAAGAAAAGAAGAATTACATCAAAAACTGTCCACAAGGGAAAGCTTGAAAAGGTGTCGAAATGCAAAGCTAATCCACTGACTAAAATCGAACTACAAACTAGCTAACTTCTGCCTACAAAGTGACTAACTACTGGCTAATCAAAATGAGGCCCTAAGCCCTCTTATTTATCCAAATTGAGGACCCCAACAGTCCTCCTAAACTTTAGGGACTTGACTGCCAAAACTTGTAGTTAACAACAGTCCTACTTGACTTGCTCGGCTGCCCTTGTGGTAATTGATTTGGTGGCCCTTGAACTCTGAGCTGATGGTGGAGAATTTGAGGTAAGGGCCCATAAATGAAGGGGACACCTTCCTAAAAATTCTCTCCACGAATTTGGTTGTCAAGTGCTCATTTAAACCTTTGATTTTGTCTCCAAATTGACCAAAAAGACTGTATAAAGCACACATTAGACTTGTTGGCATAATGACTAGCCCAATTCACTCTATTAGCATAAATATAATAAAAAACATGCAATAAACTAATGAGAATGGTGGATTAAATCGAATTAGGAGGCTTAATGAGCCCATATAATTATCCATTTTTGGGGCTCATCACATTCTATCTAAGAATTTGGCCAAAGCGATTACTGAATATTGCCAAACCAGGGCTGCCTCCTCTAGAGCAGTTCCCCAATTCTTCATGTCTGCATATATCTTTGATGTTGTTTGTTTCTCCACTCATTTTCCAGCCATGGGTTGTTAATGGACTACCAATTATCCTAGTCTTATATTCCTATGTTATAAGAAAATATGGGAACAAGACTATATTCCACATTTTCACCAAATTATGCCAAGGAGTTGTTCTTCCCCTGCATCAGTTAGTTTTCAACAGAAGATGTCTGAGATTCACAAAAGAAGCTATCACAGACCTCCAAGCAATCAAAAGGTATTTTCTAGAAGAATCCTTCTCTTATATTAGGATATTTGGTAGCTAAGATTTCCCACATGTCCTCCCTATGTATGTATCAGATAAATTACTGGCAAGAGAAGTATCATACCAGACAGTAGGAAATGGCCTCATAAAAACATTGAAGGAAATGAAGAAATATTTATGGCCAAATTTTCCCCTTCAGTGTGGGTCATTTACCCTTATTAACTATGGTCACGCATATAAAGAGTATCAGAATATGTAGTCATTAAAGCTCCCCATTCTACCAACTAGGCCTTTTGATCCACAACATATAGCAAACAAATTCACTCTTTCAGTTAAGATCAAACTTGTAACTCATGTAGTTGATGAGTTTGAAGATTTACTAGAATCTACCCAGGACTTTGAGTAGATTCTGAATGTAGCTAAGACAAAGTTCAACCCAAAGAAATTCAAAAGATTCCAAGAATTTAGAGGGCAGAGGATAGAATACGTCCCACAAGAATTTTGGATTACTGATCATATAATTGAAACCAAATCTCAGAAGCAGAATAAGCCAAGCACATCACGAGAGAAGGAAGCAGAAACAGATGAATCGGAAAAGATGTGGGATGCATTCAACGACAAACTATAGGATACCCCTACGGTGTCATCAATACAGGAAACTATAGGATTTCATACCCCGCCAGGGAAAATAGCATTAGTGACCACTGAACGTCCAAAGACAAGTTCCCAAGATACAGAGGTAATCCCTACAAATCCAACTACTGAAATTGTTTTGAATGTAACAGATATCCCCCCTCTAGATGTCTTTTACAACCCTCTTCATAAAGCTATTGTGAAAAGACAGAAGAAGAGTAGGAGAACCGAAACTCCCTCAGGACATGAATTTATGGATGTCCTATGGAAGGACACACAAATAAATCCAACTGAACATTTGACTCGGCTATCTCAATTTCCCAGAGCCTATGCAACAACAAAAATTAGCAAAGCAACCAAAGTCTCTATTTTGATTAAAGAAAATGATGACCAGATCACATTATTACTATGACAATTAGATGAAGAAAGAGCCAGTGTAAACTATCAAGTAGAGGAACAGCTGCACGAGCTACAACAGGATATGGAACTACTGAAGGTAAGTCATGAAAATGTCTTATCTACTAAAAGAAATAGATCCAGGAGTTAAAAAGTGACCTAGAAAAGTATAAGGATATTCCTACTGTAGAGGAATTTATTAATGAGGCTTTGACACTAAATACTTTACTGACAAAGAAAAAGCATCTCTTCCTCCAACACATATCAAATATTATTCCACCTCTGAGTACTAGTGAACAATTAATAAACATCATTATTGATCAATGAATTGAGTTCACTAAGATTTCTGATTATATTAAATGGCAGGATTCAAATGAAGGGAAAAGGTCAAGTCTCCCAAAGATCAATGAAAGGCATAAGGATATTCTATTCACTCATTGGGACTCATAGGTGAAACAAGATGAACTAGAAATAGCCAAAGCATCAGGTATTTCAAAAATCATTTTCAAAACAATAAATCACATGTTGCACACCTCCAAGCTCATAAAGGAGGGTGATCCAAAAACACTTCCTGGTCTTAAAACATTAGACAAGAATTGGAAGAATAAGAGTCAGCTATAGAAAGAAACAATTGAGGGGCTGTCAAAAATCAACTAGGAAGCAGTATGGCAACTTTTGGTCAAACCACACAATTAGATCATGACCTTGAATTACTCCTTGGATTCAGTAAAAAGAATGTTGCCACCTTTATATGATGCTATATTTGTGGGGCAGTTGAGAACACAATTCAGGATGCCACCACAAGTCAGGCCAATGTATGATATTTGTGAGCTAAGAGGCAAAGCTAGCAGCACTGATTAATCAATAAAGAACTGAGTCATTTTTGAGTAGTTTTATTTTTGGATAGTTGGATACTAGGAATGAGGAATGTTTTTTGAAACCTCCTCATAGATATTTTGTATAAGTTATTTTTAGTTAATTAAGAATATATTTAAACACTTCTCATGCATTTAGAGAAAGGTCTAGAATTTTATTAAGAACATTTACAAAGAATGTCCTATCGTAAGTTTGTAGATGTCTTGATGGAATCATGGAACATGGTCTCTTCAATCAAATATCTATTTTTTGATCACTGTTGATGCACTACTGTGTTCCTTGGGATGTTTATTGGTATAAAATTGATTATGGCCTATTGTCACAAGTCAAATGAATAGAAAAACACACATATGGTACTATTATCATGTTTGTTATATCCTTGTTCTAGTATTAGTGATAAGTTTATCTTTCATGAATTATGTATGAAATCTGTAATCTCCATTTGAAGTATCAATTGCACTACTGTACGATAACAGAATAGAGAATTTTCTGTTTTATATATGATCATTAGAATATTGCGATATGTTTTTCAAATTTCTTTTGATTAACTATTTTCTCAAAGGAGTCATCTTACAATATATTAACTCTATATAGTCTGTGATTGATCTATATCATCATAGATTACATAGACATGTTTTAATATCACATAAAACCAGCAATACCTTGAGTTAGATTAAAATATATTTACTTCAAAGTTTTTGCATCTTAGAATAAAGTTGTGTTAATTTCTAGTCATTCTTTTGCAAATCATTAGGAAAATCCCACAAATCATATCAACCCAAAACACTGGGAAACTGGTCCCATCATATCTAGTTGGAGCCACTATCCCAAATGGAAAAGGAGTTGCTCTAAGGTCTGGACCGGGTGGTTATCCCCCTTTATTGTTGCCACAGATTTCTGAGGCCTCAACAAATTCCTATTTAAATCTTAAACCATTTCCTCGATATGACACAATAGCGCTTCCAAATTAGTACCAAAACATGATGTAGATGTTTTACACATTTTCCATGCTCTAGGGCTACTTGGACATATCATTTCTAACCCCTATGCATGTATCTATTTCTTATGGTTTGGTCTCATAATTGAAGGTTTGTTGTCATAATATGGGGTGTCTCCATTAGTTTTTCCACCTTCTATGTTATGAAAGATTCAACTTTTCTACCCCTTGCGAGATTACAACACGATTTGGGTAAGGGAGGTATAATATTTTTAAGGAAATATTGGATTTCCATTTAACACTTCATTGTTTTAGTATTGTATATGGTAGATTTAGTCTATTATATCCATTATACAAATACAAAAACCAAGAATAAATTATGGAAAGGTGTAGTATCATGTGCATGCCTATTAGAGTGGAATAAAAATCTATTGGAGGTCAATCACATCACTAATATTTATACATCAAACTCCTGTAACAACATTTTCTAGGTTTAGTATTTCCCTTTCCCCTCTCTTTCATCTTCAACAATTTGGTTGATTAGTTCATTAAGTGAATTTGGTAAATTAACATAGTTACTTTGTTTTCCTTTTTAATTTCTTATTGTTTTATCATTTTTGTTAAATTCTAATTGTATTACCCATAATATATAACATTAGAGTCTAAATAAAACATTTAAACCTAAAATTCTAATTAATCTACTATCCTTTTCTCCTTTTCTTCACTTCCATCACAGGGTTTCTCAATTCAAACTTAGTGGTGAATACACTCCCTCCTTCCTCCTTGTGCTAGTATAACACCTCACTCTAACCATCATGCTTCATATCAACCCTTCCCTCTATTAAGATAAGGATATATCATATCATCTTGCTCCTCCACTCTTCCTTACACTACTTTGTTGGAATATAAAATCCTTTTCTAGTACTTTAATCTTTCTTTACCCTAGCTCATTAATTCTTAATGCTAACTAGCTCTATATTCAAAAAATGTTAAACGTATATCATATTACTTAGTGTATATTATAAATATGACCCTTTATTCTTAACAATGTACTCATGAAATTATTCCTACCTAACCTTATAACATAGGGAACCTTCCTCTCTCTTTCTAAGTGAGCTAAGTTAGCCATTGAGGATTGAGCCAAGATTATTATATAACTTGAACTACTTATCCTATCGAAGAAAAAATACTTCCTATATCTTGATATAGGACATGTGATTAATAAATGTTGTATATGTGATGATTTTGAGAACAAATCCTTAAAAAAATGTCAAAGTTAGAGACTCCCTAAGGAATCAATATTTGCATCAATGTTTAGCCCAAATTGAATTCACAAGCCTCTCCTCATATTTAGCCTTAAGTACCTCCATGAAAGAGATGTGAAAGCCAAGGGTTCTCCTCTCATTAGATAGGATAACATCTAATAAGTCACATTAACTTAGATGATTACACTTGACTTGCCTCTAGTGCAAGTATCATAAGTGTAAGTATGTTTTCCATAAATAGAAACATTCTTCCTTTTCTTGAAAAGGCTCATGATCCACAACCCAAGTAAAATTTTGTACATATCAATAAGTCATTTCATACTAACATGAGATTCTTCCTTCTCAACATGAACCTAAGTTTTTTTTTTGTGTCCCAGAGGAACCCAATAGCTCACCTGACACATAACTACTAGTAAACTTATGGGGGTTTTCGACTTGTCTTCCTTGTCATAACTAGGTCACTTCAATGGGGGTTTGAACCCAGGTTTCCTAAGTTTCCATGATTTCACAAACTTCGAATTAACCAATTGAGCTGCCCATTAGGAAAACATG
Source organism: Pinus taeda (assembly GCA_000404065.3). Taxonomy (NCBI): domain Eukaryota; kingdom Viridiplantae; phylum Streptophyta; class Pinopsida; order Pinales; family Pinaceae; genus Pinus; species Pinus taeda. Next base: position 77,835 of record APFE030006490.1, read on the forward strand.
AACATAGTTTTGATTGGTAACATTTAGATCATTTTTCACATTTCAAGATTTCCTTTATTTGCCTCCCAATTACATTACCCTCTTGAAACATAGATATTCAGTCTTCTTCAACTTACTTTCAATATAACAAGTGGTTGGATAGAAATATTTCCTTGATTTACCTCCTCCTTTTGTGCATTGCTAACCTATAAATCCTCTTTCTTGGAGATTCTCTTCTTTATAGTTTATTCCCTCTTAGGATGACCTTTCTAGTCTCCCTCTAATTTCTTTTCTCATTCCCTTCCTCTTTATTCTATTCTTAGTTGGTCCTCTTTATCATGTATGTCTACCTCCATGTTCCTTCCTCCTACTCCTTTACTTACTTTCTCCTTCGTTTCCTAAGTCAAGTATGCTTCTCTTGAGTCTTCTCTTGCACTTGAGACAAGTGATCCTCCCTCTTTTAGTTCTTACTTTATTGAAAAAACCAATGAAAATTTTTGGGGCTAATATTGGCAAGTGTGATAATTTTACATCCTTTTTCCAAAAAAAAAGATTTACCAATTTTCATTTTTTTTAAACTTGTTTGCCAAAATTTTACAGTATAAAATTGTTTTACCTTAAAAATTGCCAAAATTTTGTAGAGCTTATATAAAATGATTAGAAATTCAAATATCTTTACAAAAATATTTCCTAATATGTTATAGTTTTCATATTAGGGACTAGTAATATTCACCAAATTCTGTAAACTTTAAAGTCAATTTTCCTCCTTAAAATTTTCCCTAGTGAGATCTCCACCATCACCCATCCTGTAGAAGCCCCATATTGATTTATGGTAATATGAAGTCTATTTTTTGGGTACTCATCCCTTCTCCCTCTTCTCCTCTTATTAAATTTCTTGTGTTGACCCTTCTTTCTCCTTTCTTCCTTTTACATCTTATATTTTTTAGTTCAATTGGTTTTTCGCTAGATCCATCTAGGTTGTTGTCTCAAATAATTTTTGACTAAAGATGACTTCCTCGTAGTTTTAGTTAGTCACCTCTCCCTCGCCCCTTGGTCTCATCCTTGAGATGCTACATTTGGAAGTCATATCCTATAATTTGTAGTAGTAAAATCACTTCTATCACTCCAATATCTCATTCCTTCCTTCCCTCTTTCCATTTTCTTGTCTTAACTTTCTTTTATTTCTTCCTTTCCTCCTATCACTTTCTCTCCAATATTGTTTTGGAATTTCTTACTATTTTGTTCATTGGTGCTTCACCATCATCATCACCTTCTTCCTTTTTCCTCTTATCCTTCATTCACTTCCTATCCTTCCATAGGAGTTGTTGTTCTCTTCATTTCTACTCATGAGAAGTTTCTAACATTGGAATAACAATTAAATAGATTAATTTAGCACTAATATATCCATGCCTACACATTTCACACACCTTACTAGGCTCCTACATGATGGATTCCAACGTTGATGCATCATTATCTCATTTCCCACTTTTTTATTTTATTTTATTTTATCATCTATTTTCTTAACTACATAAATGCTACTTTACTTTCATAGCTACAATTACTTATGTGTGATCTCATAGTTTACCTATTTCTTTGCATTCATGGTGGTCAAACTTGCTTTTCTTCTCTCCTAAAGTTATTTAGTTGACATGTGTATTTTTCTTCTTGGTCTTTATTTTCTATTTATCATATAACTCCTTGATATCATATCACCTATGACCCTTGTATACTTTTTATTATTATTGATTATTAAGGCATGTAAATCTTGATGTGACTTGATCATCATGCTCCAACCTATGAATACTTCTAATGATGGGGTTTTACATTATGCTACTTGTGCTAGTATGCACCTTTCCACCATGCATCAATTCTATTTGTTTGTTTCCACCCTGATTTTCTCTCTCTATTTTTATCACTTTGTCACTTTCTCCTCATTCCTTATAACTTGCTGCTATCATATTTCATGGATAGAAAAACTTGCAAAAGATGAAATATCCAACATATGGATTTAACACTTTGGTACTCAAATACACCTAGCCACTTGGTGGTACTGGGGTGTGACCTAGTCTTGTGTTTTCTCCATGCACAACTCATTCATTGAACACTAACACCTCACATTAAAGAAAGCTACAGCACCAATCTCGCTAAGAAAGACGAGAAGCCAAACAATTAAGAACTAAGAAAATTATAGGCCCGATAGACCAAATTGGTCTTAGTGGACGTTAACCACCACCACCACCATCATCATCATAAAATATATTTTATGTTGGACTACAGTCCCTTTAGTAAGCTTACCATAGTTTAGATCTCATACTACCTTGGGGTGTCTTAAACTTACATTGGGTCCCCTATTTCCTCCTTTCCCATCTTTCAACTTTGGTTGCTAATTTGATTTTGCTAAGCTTTTAAGGGAATATTTCTATTAATTGTGATATATCTTGGGCTCCACACCACTGATATATTGATAATTATTGGGCGCTTTTCATTTTGGACCATGAATAATCCAATCCATTTTGGAATACATAAATGAGGTCCATTAAGTCAAACCTTCCTTTAACCTTCCTAATGTCTTAGAAATAAATGAATGTGGACTTTAATATGCCATATTATGATTGCATGTCATGGCTCCCCAAACAAGCGAGGAGTATCTTTGGCTTTCTCCTTGTCCATGAGTCACTCTATATGGATGACTCCAACGTTTGATTTAAGAAAAATGCTAATTTGCAAAATATCTTCCTTGGCTTTATCCTTCTCACTCTATATTGGATGATTCCAACGTTTGATTTAAGAAAAATGCTAATTTACAAAATAATTTAATGTGTGGTTTTGAATACAACTAGTAAAATCCAAGAAACGTGATAGTTGACACCAATCGTACCTACGAAAAGAATGAAATTATGCTTTCAATATAGTTGTTATTCCTTTTCCTTATTTTTTGTGAAAATATATAATTTGAGAAACGGAGCGTACACTTTAAAGAAAAAAGTGGACCCCCTAATCTATAGTTTTTTTATATTTATTTCTAATCTATATACTTTTCAAAGTCACCTAGTGTTTTATATTTTAGTGTAACGTGTCTTTTCATCCATTCGTAATGGACCGACCTTCCCTTTAAACAAGTTGTATTTGTGCTAACACACATCATAGGCCAACTGGAAAAATTTTGTCTGGGGCTCACACTCATGGTGGGTAACGTTTCCCTTAATGGGAACCGGGCCTTCCAAGTATAGGAGTGAGATATTTGTGTCCTCACATACATGCACCTTCCCCTCAAACAAATTTTATTGGTTTGAATTTGAGGTAAAGACAACTTTGCCAATTGGAAATTCGGAGGGTCATTAGTGTATGGTGATGCAATAAGGATTTTCCTCCCCCAGCTACATTTTCTACATGTTTGTATATGGTTCATAGTCTTTGTAACCAAATTGGAGAGTCATTAGTGTATGATGATACAATTTGGATTTTCCTCCCTAGCTACATCATCTAGATTTTTTTTTGTCCATATTTCATTGTCTTTGTATACATCTTATGACGTCATTGCATACATCTTATGACGTGTGATAGTTTTATAATTAGTGCATGATGATGCTACTGCAATATCTTTTGAAGTTTGATAGAGTAAATATGGAATTATTTTCATATCAAAGAATTTATGCTAGAAGCCTATGAGTCCACTTACGTTTTCTTTGGACCATTGTTTCTCTTTATAAACTAATTAAACACAAATTTTAATGTGTTTTTTTTCTAAATTTTAATTTTAAGATTATTTTTTTGTATAATCAAATTTATTTTATTTATCATTGAAATTATATAGTGCATATTTCGTTCATCATCAAAGGAACAAACAACTAAAAAATATAATATCTCATTCAAATTTGTGTGTCTACTTATTTTTATTTGTTTGTATATTTTTTCCTTATAAATTAATGTTTTTGTTTATAACTTGATTAAACACCTTAAGTGAAGTCTCTAATGTTCCTTCTCTAAAATCTCAATCCCATGTCCATTTCCTCCCTAATTAAAACTCACAGAGAAGACTAATTTTTCTGGGTTCAAATATTATGCAAAATTTTTCCAAAAGTAAATAGTATTTTAAATTTGAAAACATTTAACAATTTGAGTAGACACTCTATCAATCATAAAAAACACAAAATAGTAAAATGATATAATATCTCAATCAAATCTATGTGTCTACTTGATTTTTCTTTTCTTTAATTTATGATCGTTACTTTTTCTCATAAATCATTCAAACATGTCGAGTGGGACCTCTAATACTTCTTTGTTTTGAAATTTCAACTCCTAATTCATTTTTAACATAATAAAATTATAAAAAAATCCAAATTCCAAAATTTTTGAGATAAAATATAATATCTTAAAAATGCACACACACACACACACACACATATTTAAATAAACTATATACTATCATTTAAACATCCAACAATTAAACACTCCATCTAATATCGAAGACAAAAGTAAAACTTCCTTGATCAGGGTGAAACTCAAAGTGGCAAGAGATATTGGGAGGGGCACCTTCCACCTTGCCTCCTCCTGTTGCATTTAATAGGGGGTGACGTGGCCTATCCTCCCAAGTAGATTGCATGTGTGACTTCAACTTGCACAAGTTTATATCTCAAGGGATTTACTGGCTCTTGAGTATAATGATGTTGTTGTTAGGGTTGTTCTAGTAAACCTCACTCAGTCAAGATATTGGTGGTATTATGGTTCCGAGTATATGAACATCCATGGTTTTTTCCCATGGTATTCATCTACAATGAAGACTATCTAAAGGCTTGAAACATCAAGGGAAAATTGTCTCAGTGGTCAATGAGAACAGAAAAATGGTGTCTTTAGACACCACCACAATCTCTCTCGATGCTCTATGATCCCAACATCTCATATCATAGCCAAAGGTGGATAGAAAGATCTAAATGTAGATACAGTAGAATATTAAAGTTTGAAGTTAAGAGTGAAGCATCAGTGACCTAATAAAAATACATGTAGAAATTTGTGTTAAGTCTGCCTTCAAAGGTCTAATAGAAGTTTTGTTACATTAACCATGTGGATGATCGCATGAGGAGGAGGTGTGCGTTGTCCAATTAATCGACATAGTTATAAATGGAGGTGTTTGTGAAGAAGAAAAAGGTTGAATAAAATGGTGTGGATGATTGGATGGGACCCTCACAAATGAGGGCTCTTGGGTTGGATATGACATACAAGAAAATAAGGCAAATGATTGTGGATGTTGATAAAGATGAGAGTGGCACTATATAATTTTTTGAGTTTGCATACATGATTACAAAAAAAGGTGGAGAACCAACATGCTCATATGGTTGCAAAGTGAAATTTTGTTGCAAGTGTTATGCAGTCATGTAGCGAGGGCCAAGAGTAGGTAATTATTGGCACATAAAACTAATCATAGAGTTGATGCCAATGTCCAATATAATTGGCGGTAGGATTTGATGATATACGGAAGTAGAAAATGGTGATTTGGTCATAAGAGTAGCAATCCTTCAATGAAAATGAAAGTGGACAAAGGGGAAATAGATATTAGAAAAAATGAGATGAGCAAAGATGGATTCAATCAAGTATTCAGTGTGTGATGTGTGAACACCTTAAGAGTTTTGGTCCAAGTTCTGAAATCCCATGATAGGAAAATGTATTCCTCTAGGAAGTTGTAAACCTGATGATGAGGCATACATGTTGTAAGAGAGGGAATGTATAGTTGTAAGGCCTGAAGATCTTGTTGAGACATATGTGCAATGCAAGTGGCACATGGAGTTATCAAGCTATGGAATGGATCATTTAGAGATATCCAGGGTGACAGGTGTATTGGTGTCCTAGCTTGGTGGGGGGCGGGGGAATTTGAGATCCTAGATGAGTAGGTTAATGAATGAAACCAAGTCAATCTCGTAGAGTTAAATTTAAGGGGGGGATTGTTAAGGTTGCTTTAGTAAAATTGACATGGTGAAGATATTGGTGGTATTATGGCTCCAAGTATATGAACATCCATGTTTTTTTCCTATGGTATTCATCTCCATTGAAGACTATTTAAAGGCTTGAAACATAAAAGGAAAATTGTCTCAATGGCCACTGGGAACAAAATAACGATTCCTTTAAACACCAACACAATCTCTCTCGGTGCTTTGTGATACCAACAATTGTGTGGGGATTACCATTTGAGGAGAAGATAATGTGTTTCCCATCTGTAAATGGGAGAAAAATTTCCGTTGCTTTCTCAACAAGTCTATTATTTAGGTAGAGGTTGCTAGATATATGGGATGATATTCATTTTTCCTAGATGAAGTTGTGTTGATCTGTAAAGGGAGCATATCAAAATCTCTAGATAGACCTTGGTTCAGTCCCCTAGCATATAAGGTGACTATTGAGTGGTATGTTGGTAGTATAGTTGCATGGAGAATTCTCGATAAGGGGGTGTTGATTCACTAGTTGAGGATGCCTATGGGGGTCTACAGTTTGGAGAGGTGGTCTATGCATTATCTCATCTCTTCTTAACTTTTCTTTTGCTAGGGTTGGAATGTCGATGCATTCGCAAACTACTAAATGTTTTGGTCTTGATCACTTTTTTTCTATTCTTATGGTTTTTCAAAGGAAGGTCTCAATTTGGAGCCTCTGAAGGGTGACATTTATTTAAATACCCTAATTATGAGTTCTCTCCTCTACCAAGGTTTCTTGTGTATTTTCTACTATTCATTCTTATGTGGAACTATCAATCAGGAGGTTCTAATTTTTATATAGTTTGACTCTTGTCTACACAAGCTACCCCCCATTTTTGCCCACTTGGAGTTACATTATCGTTGTGCAAGGGTCAATTGGTTACTTGGTATTTCACCCACATTGTTAATTGAGTTATTTGTAGTTATTGTTAAGTCTATGTGGTAAAAGTTGCTCTATTGTTGGGAATGGTCATGGACCTTACTAGACACAGGGTCATGGTTTATTTAGTCTTACAGGGATATGTTGAGAACACAATGATGTCTTGTTATCAAGATGTCTTACTTTTATTCATCATGAATAGATAAAGAATGAGATGTAGGAGAGGATTTGTAGGAAGGGGTGGTTGTGGCTAACATGATCGACTACATGCTCAGTCTCAAGCTCAAGAAGAAACATCTTGTTACCTTTGAGAAACCTCTCCTAGCACTAGAGAAGAGATTCACCATTTATATATTCATGTGGCTCATGACCACCAAGAATTCTTAGACACAGAGTTAATTGTAGAGGTTTCTAATTGGTTGTCTGACCCTGGTCACACAAAGGTATGAAGGAACCAATACATACACTCTGTCACTCTATATTAGCAACTATAGGATTCACTGGGTCATGTGTTGAAGGAGAAGAGAAGACATGGATGACATTATCTCATTCCTAAATGACATTCAAATGATTCAACGTCATCATCAATAGTTCCAGGAGAAATTAGATGCCTACATTGCACATTTGGAGAGCCATCTCCAATGTAACTCAAAGCCTCCTAAAGTTGAAGGAAGTGCTGAGGATTTGGTTCATGTGACTTTGTCTCACTCTTAAGCTTATCCCTTTTTTGTTGCTTATTTTTTGTAGATGGTCTATAGTAGGCCTTTGTTCTACTCAGTTTCAACTTTCATTGTTGTTAGGTTGTCTACTTGGGTACTCAAGAAGTTTTCCAACTTCTTTTGTAATGGCTTGAGGTCAATTTTCCTATTTTGTGGGCTTGTAGTATTTCATGACATATCATAGATGTACTTTGCATATTGAAGGTAATACAAAATCAAATAAAAAAAATAGACAAAAATAAAACTAAAATGTTATTGTGTCAAGAGGCATTCTACAACCCAATATAGCAGAGATATTGGGGTGATTTGTAAAATAAAGTGTTAAATAAAATAATAATAATAAAACATAATGTGAGTTCATTTAAAAAGGTAATGCAAATAAAAATGTAGTAAAAATAATATACAAGTCCAATTCAATTTGTTATATTGTAATTTGTTTTTATTAATAAATTACAAACAATTTTTGTTGATAAAAAAATATAATATGAATATCAGATTAAAGTAATGTTAAATAATAATGATATATATAACTATGATATTTTTACCATATAAATAAGTATATAAAACTTAATAATTTTAATTAATAAACATATAATTATAATAAGAATATTTCTATACAATATATGAAAATATAAAATATAAATAGTATTATCAATAGAATATTTATACAAGTTAAAATAATGGTTAATATGCATAACCAATTTTTCACACTTCATATTGATTTAATTAATAAATATATAAAACTAATATTTACAATAAACCTTTCTAACTGCATCTCTCTCTATAAATCAATGTTAATCATATCACATAAAAGATAAAAATACTAAAATATGTCAAAGTAAATATATATATATAAATATATATAATAATTATAATATATATAATATATATATAATATATATGTAAAAAATATGAATATTTATATATAGAGATGGTAAAAATATATAAATATAAATAAGATTATTAAGAACTAGTGTGGATCCATCTTAACTCCACAGATCATAAGAATTGAGTGGAATCAAATCTCTCAAGGTAGAAACATTTCCTCAAATTTTGTACTAAAAAGATGTTTGTATCTTGAGAAATTTGATCCCTTTCGACACTTGGTAAATCCAGAATTATGATAGATCAATTCTAATAATATTTCAATCCAATATAATAATTCTTAGTAAATAGTGAACTAAAGGATCATGTGATGAGTGGTAATGCTAAAATCTCAATTAAACAATATAGTGAGTGAACTAAAGGAGCATGTGATGAGTGAAGAGGAGCTCTTGATATGTTGTGTATTTATAATCATAGGCCCCATATAATCGTTATTGATTTATTCACTATAATAGATCCATCTTAACATAGTATTTACCAATAATCAAGAGGAATCAAATCTTTCAAGGTGCTAACCTTTCCTATTGGAAGCTTTGATACCAATTTTTGGAAGTTTGACAACATTGAGAGTGGGGGGGGGTGTCTAAATTTGTATTGTGTTATGCATTAACAAATTAAACTTTTTTCCCCTTTCTTTACAATTAACTGAATTCATTCATTAGCAGCACATCAAATCAATAATAGATATTAACATAACCATAATCAATGTACACAAACATCAATACAGATGAGAAAATAAACATAAGAGAAGCCATCAACAAATGAACACATGAAGGCACAAGATGTAAGGTAGAAACCCTTATGGGAGAAAAAAACACCATCTGCTTTGCTATTATTCACTCTTCTTCTTATTAATCAACATATTTATTTTTATATAATTGCTGGCCACCATTAGTGTGCAAGCCACATCTAGAGATCATGTGGGTAACCACTTGCTCCAGGCCACTACCTGTTGGAAGTCACCACTCCCTCAACTATGTAGGACATTACTCATTGTAGACCACCACCTGCTAGAGGCCCCAACATGCAATATTTTTTCTAGCCACCACTGGACGGAAGAAACCACTACCAAGTTATCAAGCCACAACCTAAAGGACTCCGCTACACCCTAAATCAATAAGCCATCACTTGTCAGCAATTCAGAATTTGGCCACTAAAAGCCCCGACCTTTAAGATCTTATGGACCACTTTTTTTCATACATTTTTAGACTAGAATCCACACAATAGAATCATACATCTCATAGGTCATTTCATCTGATTTTCATACCGGACCCACTATAACTCTATTCTCATCAACAAATGAATACAATCTTGAACCCTCTCAACTCAAAAATGACTCAACCATAAATCATGAAAAAGTCAACAACACATTATACTCTTCTCATCAAATCGACTCACTAACCAAAAAAAACATCACACTCAATACATTTTGGTCTCATAGATCAATCAACTCAACAACTATATACTCTCAACAACGTAACACCTCTCTGCTACTCAAAACCCCAACAACATTACATAGTCACAATATCAATACTAGTAGCATACACCAATGCTTTGCCCCATAAAGCATGACTCTTCCTTCAATCCAAGACTATACATCATGGAGATTACAAGAATGCATTGGCTCAAACTAAACCATACACTATACACTCAACCACATGAAGCACACATATAAATTTCTTCATATTGTCTGCAATACATATATGTCAGCACCATAAACATTAGCCTTAGACATTACTCGTAAAAAAGCTATTAGCATACAACACAAAGAAATGTGAACTCTGTTATAAGTAATTTATATTCTGATCCATGTGCACTTGATTCTCAGGTCTCATGATCTCTGTAAAAATTCACCAGGTTTCACTCTTCATCTCTATACATTTTCACATATCTTGATCAAACAATGATCCTATATTGTATACACTCCAATGCATAAGATTTTTCCCAGCTAACAAAATTAGGTGCCTATAGGGGTGCCATGTGCACTATATCTGCACCAAACTCTAGTCTAGCTCTGTCCCATGCACTCTGCAATTGCTATGCTACATCAATCACTCTAATTCCATGCATATATAAACTACCAAAACGCACTCCAGACAATCAGGTATAGGTTCACAAATTGGTTCATCTGTTTGTCATAGATTGACCTCTATAATTTTTACTTTTAATACATAGACTCTTCTGATGAGCCCCAATATCGCAACAAGAATGTTGGAAATCCCACGGCTACCAACCTTAATTTATCAATCCAAGATTTGTACAAACTTAAGAGGTGACAGTGTTGTATACATAGTAAGCTAGTTTCTCCTTAAGTTGCCCCAAGGTAGTGGATCAAATGAATGTATACAAAGACCACTTTTTACACTGAATCCAGGCTTTGTAAGAAAGGAAATTCCAATCTACTTGTAAGAAATTCATAAAAGGAGATGTTGATCTACTTGCACAAAATGTAAATTTTGTAGAAAAGGAAATAAAAATCTACTTTGCAAGAAATGTAAATGTGCATCGAAGTAAATTCTTGTCTAGTTGCAAGAAATGAAAATGTTTGAAATGAAAACCCTAACCTATTGCAGAAAATAAACCCAATTTACATGCACAAATTAATAGCATGAAATCAATCCTAAACTATTGTATTCAAAGGATATTCTATGCTAATGAGAAAATTCAATAATTGCCTCAAGAGGTGACAAAGTAAACTATCTCTGTGTTATTAAATTCATGAACTCAATCACTAACCTTAATTGAAAAAATAAATTATAGAGATGAAAAGAAAGGTCTTAAGTGGTCTTTGATCTTAATCAAGCTTGGTTCCAAGGCCTAGGGGGAATTATGAAGGGATAAGAGGAAAATATCAAGCTTAAGGAATGATTTTGGTCAAATTTTGAGGGATTTTGTGTGGTGTTTCAAGATGCTACAAGATTTTGTTGTTTTGCTACAAGATTGAATCCAACAACATTTCGAGGGCTTAAAAGGTGATCTGAAGGACAGGAAGGGTATTGGAATGTGGGAGAAGGTTATGGAAGTCCTTTCCAAGCCTAGTACTCCTCAATGGCCCATCTTGCACAAGGAGGGAATGAAAACAATGACTTCTAACAAATATGTTATATGATTTATATATGCAGTCTGCTTGAAGAAGTTTTTAAGGGTGGAAAGAGGGTATTGATCATAGGTTTAGGAGTGAGAATTATAGTGCTCTACCTTGAAAACCAATAGTATGACCCTGTTGTAGCAGAAACAACCACAGTCCAAAATTTTGCCTTAGCTTCATTTTGGAGCCTCGCTACCAACATTTCACAACACCAAGTCTTGCTTCGTCAAGTACAAAAGCTTCAATGTTTTTCTAGCATAAAGGTATCCTGCCTAACAGAGCTTGATGCATCCCCCTCATAGGTTGTTTCTCCAAACTTGGTCTAGCTACAGGCTGAGCAGCTCCTTTAAGAAATTCTACAATTCTAGAGGGAAACCAGTCTTCCCTCGAGAAATTGCACAATTTAGTCTAGCAGCTTGTTGGGCTTTAGAATTGCACAATTCTGCTAGTCAAGATTCATCCAAAAAATTGTGCAATTCTTCCCAGCAGGGTGATTGAGCCTAGGAATTGCAGAATCTTGGGTAGTAGTCAGCTACTTTGCCCATAAATTGCACAAATATCCTGGACAGTCAGCCCAGATCCCATCCAAAAATGTGCATTTATCCCAACATTTGAGCAGCCTCTTGCATGTGTAGTTGAGCTGACCTATTTCCTCTGGGACCGAGAAAAAATTATTTTCATGCATGGACTACTTCTCCCATGGGAGAATGCAAAGGCATCCCTTGATTCGGGGATCTACTTTTAGCAGATGGAGGTTGCATGCAAGGATCATTTCAGAAACCTCTAACTAAGTGTCACTCTTCCTAGATTTGTGGCATGCGCATCACATCTTTGATTTCATCAAAACTCATGAATCGGATGCTACAAGGCTCATTCCTCACATCAACCTTGTAGCTCTGATATCCCACATTGCATCTAGGAGTTATCGGTACATTCAGCTCAGTTATTTTAGGGTAAGCCCGCCTTCCATGTCTTGTGTTGCATTTCTGTCGCTTTTTGTATTTCGCTTCATATGAATGCTATCTTCTTGATTCCAATGAGTGCTTGATGTCATTTTGATACATACTAGCTTGTACTAGCACCATTTCAATTTTCGTCAACATCTCATTGTCGTCGCATGCATGGAACTGCTTTTCACGAACGGTTGCCGATTCGACGACTCACCTCACCCACATGCATGTTGTTATGTCTTCGGAATCTGTCATTCACCATTGTCATGCACAATCATTCATTTATGCTTACACTCAGTATCGCCATGAATTCACATACACATTCGCTTTCAGTTGCTCGTCAGTGAGTCTGGGAAGCCTTGGCCTGGGCTCTGCCTCACCAAGACAAAATTGCGCAATCTTGAGAGGGAAGGTTCTGTCTTCCTCTTAGGAAATATGCATTTCTTCCTAGTGACTGTCCTGTAGTCTTGCATTGTGAAATTCTAAGGGGCAATGACCGTTGAACCAGAAAATTGCACAATGTAGTCACTGGGCCTGTAATCATTGCTAGCAGAGATTTCACATTGCATAATTCCAGCAGTCAGTAGCCAGGCTGGATGGTGCATTGCATAATTCTAGTAGTCAATCTACCTCCTGATAGTCTAGACTGTGCCTTGCACAATCTTGGCAGTTAGTCTCCCGACCTCCTGGTGGAAATTGCGTAACCTTCATGATTAGCCACTGTTGGGCTAATTTATTGACTAAATTAACACAAGTATTTAATTATCAATCTGGGTTTGTAAAAATTGGAGGAAAATCCACTGTATATGGACATCAGATATAATCAAATTTAGAAGATAAAATTTGAAAACTAAAGAAGTGCATATTACAAATATAGCCTACATTAATAATTTCAATTCACCTTGCAATGAAGGAAAGCTGAAATGACTCTTAACTTAAAAGGTTCAATTCTTCCTCAATTATTACTTGATGAATAGAAATTAGAAACCATGAGCTCTCAATAGCTTAAGATGGACAAACATCACTGAAGGGAGGCTCTTAACTTAAGAGACCTTTGGTATTTCCCATCATAATTCATTTACCATAATGCTATCAATTGAAGATTGAAAATTCATAAGAAAAATTGCTTGCATGTAATCAAGGAAAAACCTAGTTTCAATCCACCAATTTAACAAAAGGAGTGTTCAACTTGAACACCTTGTTATTCCATCTTACTAAAGTGATGAACAAACTAAGATTCAATAAAATAAATCATCACACATCAACCATAAACCAATCTGAAGCAAAGCACATAAACAAGTTCTAAAATAACCAAATTATGGAAAATTAAACTAGTCGAACAAAGAAGTGTACTTAGCTTGGAGTGGGGGCCCTCCACCCTTGCCTTGCACACTTGAAGAAATCTCAGCTATAGAAACTTCAATAAATCAACCAAGCATGAACAACAAATTGGAATGAAACAAGTTCTTCAAATTAGCTCCCAACTCCAATTATACAAAAGTTACATATTAAATTCCATTACAAAAGCCATCAAAGTATTGGCTTTAAATAGAGGTTTAATGAAACAAACTGATCTATATTATCTCTAACACTCATATCTACTCATATCCACCTATCCAAGTCGAACTCATCCAATTCATCCCAAGAAATATGGTCAATCCCATAAAATCTAAAAACTGCCCTATTTCCTAGGGATTTTCTGGTGACTAGTCATGTTTGACCAGCCTTGACCGGGCCTAATAAAGCTTGTTCTGGCCGAACCAAGTGGAGTTAGCTTAGTCCTAGTTCCCAAGCTGTCCATTCATGCATCAAACTCGAGCCCAAGTGTCCTGCAAACATGTCATCCACATAGCTATTACGGGAATTTCTGATTCAGTCCAAAATTGCACTTGAAACTCAATTTTCATAAAAACTTCTAGAAATTACAAAATTAAAATTAAACTCCTGAATATGCATAAAATACATCAAAATGAGATGGATTTGATGGAAAATGGATGGAAAATATAAGTATTAAGTAGGTTTCCCTAAGCAAAAATAGACCAAAACTGAGGGCCAACTGGGTACACTTTTTATCAATGCTAAAATCCAAACAATGTTGAAAAAATTCATGGTTGAGCATAGAAAACTACAACTTACTGCCAACTGGAAAATGGAACAATAGAATCATTCAACAAAATGTTCTACAAAGGAGTCATTAAAATATGCAACTTAGACAGAGATGATTGGGATGACAAAATCCCGACAATCTTGTCAGCATATCTAATGACATATAAACAGTTGAATGGATACACAACTCAAAATGATCTATGGACAAGAGGCAGTTGTACCATTTCACTATACAATAAATGTTACGAATGTATCGACTATGTCAAAATGTGAGGATAGAAAGGTTAATAAATAATGACTCTATTAGTTACAACATCTAGAGGAGGACATGATCCATGCATTACACCAACAAAAAGTAAGAAAAAATCAATAGAAGGCATGGCATGATAGGAACTTACAACCAAATAATTCAAAAGTAGTATACTTAACGATGTTATATGACAATCGAGCAAAGGGGAAGCCAAGGAAATTAGAAATTGCATAGCTTGGCTCCTTTGTGATCGAAGATATACATTCTTCAGGAGCTAATTAGCTTAAAACAATTCAAGGTCACATATTCGAATCACTCATAAATGGTACTCGACTAAAAAGATTTCACTTGAAAATGTCACCATGCGACTGGTGAGAACTTCTCTGAGGTGTCAGGAACATGGTTTGGTCTGAAAATGACATTGTGGCAGACTAGCTGTGGTGTAGGTAAATTCTTAGTGCGAACACCAATTCCTCTAGCCTGAGAGAGCGGGTCTAGCCACAAACAAGCAATCTATGGAAAATCTCCTTAAGCTAGAATCAATTAAGAGGGCCTACCTCTTAGAATGCTATTCTGCTTGGTGATGATCCTACTTCCTCACTCCAACTATCTTCTGTTTCCTTCCTTCGAATACCTAAAACAAGCAAACAACAAACATGACAACATGAAATATTGTATTCAACCTACTTAATAGGTCAAGGAACATTAAGCCATAAATATGTAAAATGACACTTCATGTAAGAAATCAATAGATAGTTGCATTAATATAAATCAGAAAGAGATTACAACCAGTGCCTTGACGTTGTTGGTCTCCTCCAACGTATCCGGGGTCCCAGACTTCTACTAGCACTTCATGGATAGCCCCAAAAAATGGAAGTTTAAGGCCTATTTCCCTCTAGTCTAAAACCAAACCAAAATCACACTATTCTCCCTCAAACACACACTAGAAAGCTATGAGCTATAAATGACTTGCTGGTTATTCACACTTGCTCCAAAACTCCAACTAGCTTTTGCTTGGGAAAAAGAGAGGCTTATATAGCTTGGATGGATGGGAGATGGTTCCTCTCATCATAGGAGAAGGTATTATCTCTTGAGGTTGTTCCATCCTAATAGGGGAAAGGAACCCAAACTGATTTCCTCGGCTCTATTCGGCCCAACCATCTACCAAACTTCCATTATGAAGCTTCTAGACATGGAAGCTTCAGCTCCTTATTTAAAAAACCTTCCAAAAGAGGATCGGTGCGACTGGAAAAGGGCTCAGTCAATCCGATCGGCGCGAGGGTTAGTTTTAACCTCTGTAAATCGACATGAGGAGAAAACTGGTCAGTAGTTGTCTTGTAAACTGGGATAGAAGGAAGATTCTTGGGAAATTATGCAAAGGGGAATTAATTTGCTCATGAAGAGGGACATACTCGGAGTTTCTTCATGATGGGAAAGCATGTCAGGTACATTGTAGAGGTCCCCCAGGATCATAGACAAGGAGTATAGGGACAGTGACAAAATGTTGTGTAACAGATGCCCCCTAAAGCGTGAAGGCCGAGCTAGAGTGAGGGGTGAAATGCTTTATAAGTGGAAGTGGGGAACCAGAGTCCATCTTCAGAAAACCTGCAAGCAAACATAGATAGATATACATCATTGAGAACTCTGAATAATGATACGTGAATCGTGGTATGGACACAACCATCTAAAGAATGATCATGTAAATGGATCCAAGGTATGGGCGCAACCATCCAACAGAAAGGATCATAATGAAACCAAGGTATGGTCGCAGCCATCCAATAATGAGAAGGATCACATATAACAACTCATGGTATGGTCGCAGCCATCCATCTGAAAGAGACACGTATATCAACATGACCATGTCACATCGCCTCGCAACCTAGACTTGTGTAATCTTAGCCCAGGGTCTTGCGCTCCAAATGACCCGATCAATGTACAAATCCTAACATGTGAATGAATGTGTTGAAGTCGAACATGCTAGGAATTTGATTGATTATTGGTCAATGATGTGAACTGCTAACAAGCACAAGAGAAATCACCAATAATGACAATGGCTCTCAAGGTACTGGCAGCACAGTTCACGGAATGTGAATAAAGGAACTGATGTCGAACACCTATGAAATCACCTGATCAAAAGCCAATGATGTGAACTTGTCGTCGAGTGCGAAGAACTTGCCATTAGGGCATGCAAGCTCTAAGTTACTGGAAGGGAGTCTCTCGGTCAGCTTCCTGGATAATGAGCTGAAGTTGACAGGAAGTGACTGTGTCAAAGGAGGGCCATGATGTATCCCACATCATTGACATGAGACAAAGGGATGCAAATGATTTCAGATGATACAGAGGATCAGAAGTAAGTGTAAATTTAGAGGGACTAACTCTCAAACATATGACGTGGCATAGATAAAATGGAAGACAAAAATGAATGGCCCAACCCAGGAAGGTCATTGATGAAAGGAGGATATCCCAACCTGACATGAAACAAAAAGTGTCATGTTCAAGAGTGAGCTGCCGACACAACTAATAAAATTTCCAATTCCCCCCCACCATTTCTAGCAGGTACACCATTTATTTTTTATCACAAGCTTGAAGGGGATAGCATGTGCTCGCATTGTAAGTTCATCCTTCCGGCGAATCCGACTTAGTAAGGGGAAGCTCACGTTCGTCATGGCGGTGAATCCAATGTCGTTTGATGTTTTAACGAGTCTGACAAAGGGGTAACTCGGTATCTCTTTCATGTTTAGAGAGTTTGAAAAAGACACGGAAAAGAAAATTCCATATGGTCCCTTTTTGTACATTTGTGTCTCTCGAGCCCGAAAAGGTGGAAAACGATACTTGAGAGAACGGCTTGACCATTGCAGTCAAGGAATTCCTTTTTCATAAATAGTGCATCCCAACTTGAAAAAGGGGTAAACGTATAATGGGCGCACGATGTTTCACAGGCTTTAATGAGTTCAAAAATGACAAGAGCTCGGCAATATTTTCGTGTTTTAAGAGTCAGAAAAGAGATGAAAGTAGACCCCCCATTTTTATTCTCTTTAATGAGTCAAAAAAGGGAAAAAATACTCGGTAATCTTTTAATCTTTTACGAGTTAGAAAAAAGCTTAAAGGTGACTCGTCCTAGAGGAACGAGTGGTATAAAGGGTAGCAATTGGTTTCGGTTATGGAGGAACTACTCAAAACATGTAATGGTCAAGAGGCTGGCTAATAAAACCACTCATTGTTGCGGTTCCTCAGGAAAGGAAAAAACAACCAAGTGAAAGCATATGATCGGCCAAAGAGATGGTGGCAATGGAATAAAACAACCAAGGCTTATCTAGCATAAATAAGCTGATTAAAACAACAATCACGAGATGTAAATCGGGCATGGATTCATTTTTACACAAGTTTGAACCATGGAGAACTCTGCTTGGATTTAGTTTCATGTTTACACAAGCTTGAACTGAAAAACTATGCTTGAGATAAGTTTGCATGCCCCCAATGTAATGACTCAATTCTAGGTACATGCCCCCCAAGCTTCATTTCATTCAACTAGGTGAATGGAATGAAGGTTCACTTTTGAGATATTGGAAAGACTCGACTAGGATTTTACAAGATCTTAATCAAATACTTTATTTGGAAAAGGGAGTTGATTCATTTTTTAATGAGGTTGACATAGTCAAAGAACTATCCTCAAGACCCTTGTTTCATTTTTTAATGAGCTTGACAGAAGACAAAGAACTTATGCTCACACCATTTGTTTCATTTTTTAACGAGGTTGACACAAGACCAGGAACCATCATCATACTCCTTGATTCATTTTTTAACAAACTTGACACACAGGGCCAGACTTAACACATTAGAAGGTGGGCTAAACCAAACAAGCACACAAACCAAGCTAATGAAGCTTTCTATTCAGGGAGAACACAGGAAAAACGAGCTAAGAGGCAGAAATTAAGAGGGCAAGACACACTGGTTATAATATAGGGTAAACCCTGATCTTCACCTACAGGAATCGGTGTGACTATCTAACTGACAACATGCACCAAAAGGGGATCGACATGACTGTTTTTTAGAAAATCGCGTTGATCGGTGGGATTGTCAAAAAAATAAACGCACTGACCGAGGATTCAAGGAAAAAAAAAAAAAAAAAAATCAAAGGCTAAGACCAGACTTGCCACTGTAAATTTCAGGCTCAGAGAAGTAAAACAGGCAAAGCAGAGAACACTAAAGGGAAATGGTGATACTAGAAAAGTTCACACAAAACCATAAAATGACAATCATAACACAGAAGGATTGGCTCCCTAATGGAGTCGCCAATTTCTAGTGTAGGTAAATTCTTAGTGCAGACACAAACAATTCCTCTAGCCTGAGAGAGCGAGTCTAGCCACAAACAAACAATCTATGGAAAATCTCCTTAAGCTAGAATCAATTAAGAGGGCCTACCTCTTAGAATGCTATTCTGCTTGGTGATGATCCTGCTTCCTCACTCCAACTATCTTTCATTTCCTTCCTTCGAATACCTAAAACAAGAAAACAACAACAACAAACATGACAACATGCAATATTGTATTCAGCCTACTTAATAGGTAAAGGAACATTAAGCCATAAACATGTAAAATGACACTTCATGTAGGAAATCGATCGATAGTTGCATTAATATAAATCATAAAGAGATTACAACCTGTGCCTTAACGTTGTTGGCCTCCTCTGACGTATCCGGGTTCCCACACTTCTACTAGCACTTCATGGATAGCCCCAACAAATGGAAGTTTAAGGCCTCTTTCCCTCTAGTATCAAACCAAACCAAAATCACACTATTCTCCCTCAAACACACACTAGAAAGCTATAAGCAATAAATGACTTTCTGGTTATTCACACTTGCTCCAAAACTCCAACTAGCTTTTGCTTGGGAAAAAGAGAGGCTTATATAGCTTGGATGGATGGGAGATGGTTCCTATCATTATGGGAGAAGGCCTTATCTCTTAAGGTTGTTCCATCCTAATAGGGGAAAGGAGCCCAAACTGATTTCCTTGGCTCTATACATCCCAACCATCTACCAGACTTTCGTTACGAAGCTTCTAGACATGGAAGCTTCAACTCCTTATTTAAAAAACCTTCCAAAAGAGGATCGGAGCAACTAGAAAAGGGCTCAGTCAATCCGATCAGCGTGAGGGTTATTGATGCAGGGTTATCCCCGCTTATACCCACAGTATGAATTAAAATGCATAAACACATCTATCCTAGGTATTTAACTCACAAAGGAGTCAAATCTTCTTCCATAAATGGCTAAGGCCCTCTTTTTCAGTTCCTTTATATCGACACTCAATCACCCCACTTAAACCTCCTATCAGGACTATTTACCTCCTCATAACTTTCATTCTCCCTTTAATCCGCTTTTATATAACCTTTCCTTTTAATGCATTGGTTACATATGTTTTATCGCATGAAATACTCTATCCGCGCTCTTTTCCTTTATACACCTTTTACAAAGGAAAACTACGCAAACATACCCTTTTCCGCCTTTGTATGACTTCTGCACATTTACCGAGGCTACCTCTATCGCAATCACTATCGGCGCTTCCGCGGGTCATACATACATGCCTCATCACCCCTTTGACTCTGATATGCGACTATCAGAATCGTTAATATATGTTTTAGCCTTAAAAGGCTCGGCAACACATCTATGGCAAATACATGGAAATGCGTTGAAATCCCACTCCGAACACATATAGCGGATTTCAAATTCTATGCACCTGCATATTAAATTATCGTTGGGTTTGCCTCCTTCAAGCCTTTCCGCTATAACTTCCGTTCTCTGCCTTCTCCGATATGCGATAGGCGATCACTTCTGGACCGTCGATCTAGACTCTCAATCCGACAGTCCAGGATCCATCGCATTATCGCAATCACCCTTCTCAATGGCCGGACCCCTACCACTTCAAAGCGTCGATCCAATCAATCTTCCAGACCTGATAAGGGTATAAACTACTCTTTATAAAAATTCAAATTCATATTCCAAATCCGACTGTGTTTTACGCTCGTTTTTATTGTAAGTCGAGGTTTTCGCTTAGGGGAATTAAACTGTATAATAAACTCCGTCGATGCGATATTTCGCCTTGCTCCTCAGTGACATCATATGGACCGTTGATCTTCCAGATCAAATGGCTGTTGTGCACTGCCACTTTACTCCTTTGCTCTTATGTTTTCCTTAAGTTTTACGCCATTTCTTCAGTTCTTTTGTAGTTTCGGCTTCTTTATGGTTTCGGCCTTTCTGCTGTTTTACTGCACAACTCCTCTTGGACTTTGGCTTTGATCCCTCTAATGGATTCAATGATCCATTATTATCCTTCAAATCGCTCTTCTCCTCTGTGCAGTTCTTTAAAACTCCGCCTTCTGTTTCCGCTGCTCAGCTACCTCTGAGCTTTACTCTTCTGCGAAATCTCACTTCGCTATTTCACCCCAGAGCTTCACTCTGTTTCCTCAATTGGATTCAAGGATCCATTCATGATTCCTGTAAATCATTATGTTCCTTTGCATCCTTCATAATTCTGCCTACAACCTGTTACAGAGCCTACGAATTCACAAGTAATTCATTCATGAAATACTCTTCAAAACACTGACACAGTCGGGAATAAACATCTACTTATATAAATATAAACAGTCAATTAGATATCCGAGACTCTGTGTCTCGCACATGCATGTTCTTCAATATCGTAGCCTCCCCCTTGTACTCTACCCGTAGGCTTACATTTATGCCAGAAAATTCTGTTGAACTGATCTTGGTTTGACTGCTAGATCTACTGAACTGACTTCTAAATCCTCTATCCTCTACGTCCACTTCTAATCTCCATTTAATTCCTAAGAGCTCTCCTTAGTCCTAATTGACTTTAGACTCTTTTGTCATTATTGCCCAGTTATGTTCTCATTTATTTGAGAGTATTTACAACTTCCTCTCATTGTCTAATTAATTTCTAATCTATGCACTCAAAAACCTAATATTACATTAATTTATTACTTAGTAATCCAACTTCCTAAAATACATGACACCCTATGTCTACTTAATTACAATGATTTTCTCTTGGGTTGAATGCTCCTGCATAAGTTAGTTTTAACCTCTGTAAATCAGCGCGAGGAGAAAACTGGTCAGTAGCGTCGGTCTTGTAAACTGGGATAAAAGGAAGATTCTTGGGAAATGATGCAAAGGGGAATTATTTTGCTCATGAAGAGGGACATACTAGGAGTTTCTTCATGAAGGGAAAGCATTTTGGGTACACTGTAGAGGTCCTCCAAGATCGTAGATGGGGAGTACAGGGAAAATGACAAAATGTTGTGTAACACTAGCTAATCGAAAAATGTATTATATTTTTCTTCAACTTAATTTTAGTTGTTATAAGTAATAAAGAAATACGATTATAAAAAAAATAGTTATAAATTCGGTAGAATAATAATCGTGTTAGAAAATGAGCACCATTAATAAAGAATACTTATAATCAAATGAAAAAGTTTCGCAAAGAATGGAGCAGGGACAAGACTTAAGGAAATTCTTAATTAGTAAATCACAATAAAATACAAGTCGACATTGACAACATCATGAAAGAAGAAAAGACCGACGAATAATATAGAGAGAGCAATTTTAAAAAGAGGTCGAATCAACTAGGAATAATGAAGATAGACTGCAAATAAAAAGTTGAATCGACCAAACAACTATATCCGATTGGGATACCACAATTGACAGCATAATCACATCACATTTAAAAATTCATGATGACTTAGAAAAATTTAAAAAGTGAATTGATCGTCAAATCATGAAAAGTTAGGTAGCCATGAGCATTGCATGAGTCGAGAGCCATTGAAAAATCAAATATCAATGTGAGGAGACGACTTCCACAACAGAACACAAATAGAGTTAATGAAACATTTAATTTGATGGTTATAAATTTGAGGGAACGACTAGTCTCACCTCCCATTGTTATTGAATTCTCATCGAGTGTTGCATTTGAATTGATGTGGCTTCTAGACCTCCCTAGCTCAACGATTTCTGACTCTGAGTTGCTCAAGTTCTCCAGAGAATAAGAATTTTAGGAGGATTTCAAAATGGGGAAGAAGAGATTTCACTTCCAAGATGAGGAGATTACCATAGAGTTGAGAACTAGATCTTGGTTCGACCAAGCTACCATAATAGAGCTAGAGCTTCAACACCACAATATCAAACAGGCAAAAATGGATGAGCCATTGTGGTAAAAACACTTCGAAGCATTCAAGGAATGGGAACTAGTAGACAAGAAATTGATTGCAGATGTCGAATTGTTGCACCAAGTCGGCATTTGAGACTATCTAGGCACATCACTTGTCACGAATTTCCAAGGTTTGAAATAAGAAGCCATGAAATTCCTAATTAGTTGGTACTATGATGGCACCTTATGGTTGGAAAAACCATTTCATGTTACATCAACAATCATCTACAACATCACTTGGTTGCCGCATACTAGAGAAAAGATATCGAAGACGATTTGACTACATGGATTCATGAGTTCATAGGAGGAATGAAGGCCAGGAATTCCAAAGGGCTAATTATTACCTAAGTATGGGACCCACAAGTAAAGTGGCATGTATTATTGTCTCCCTCTATCTTACTCCAACTAGTCGGGCATCAACATCAAATTGAACATGTTGGAAGTAGTCAACCAAATTACCAAGACAAGAAAACATTATAATTGGGTAGAATATGTTGTCAACATCAAAAAAGATAATTGCTAGGCATGTCAAAATTCTGGTAAGATCATTCATTTTCCATCCTTAATAATATGGTTAGAAATGAAACAGGTCTCCCTAGGTTGCAAGGCAATAATAAGAAAAAATTATATCCCGTTGATGAAGAATTGCAATTTTTTTGCCCATGACTAGTCAAGAACCCCTGAGTTGGTTTCCCCATAGGATATATTTAGGAACTAGTTGTTGAATTTAAAATTGGCGTTAAACATATGGAGGGTTTCCTAATAAATTCAATGAATGATACCTAACATGTTGCATATTCAACTAGGCCTCGACACAACGAGGGTCTAGTATGTTGAATCTAGTGATGTCGACCCTAAGGACCTTCCCAGCCAACCTTTTATTGAATATATCTTCAACAAGTTAAGTCGATAAACAAATACATTCTTCCTAATGTATTTTCTTGGGAGCCGCAAGATAAAATATTTTTGTCGTTAATAGATGGGGAGCAGGAGGAATAATGGAAAGAAAAGTTGTATAGAACATTGTTCAAAGTTGACTTGTTTGGTCCTTTGCAGGAATTTTCAAAGAATCCCACATGCAAAGAAACTGATAAATCTATCGAAGTCAAATAGAAAGGAGTCATAATTAACTAGCAAAAAGTCTTAACAAACACCATACTTGATGACCCTAAACTACAATGCCGCCTCGACTCAATTGCAAAACAGGTCTTAGAGGAGACAACAACAAAAAGTTGAGAAAATGTCAAGATTTTTTGTGTTCATTTATCTACCCAAATATTTTATAGTCCTTGGGACATGCTAAGGAAATTTTTATTGAAAAATTCAAACAAAAGATCGTGATTGCCCAGGATAAAGAAGCATATCAACAGTCGACACCAGCGCGGCCAAATGCCTAGAAGGGAACAACTCCATAAAGATAGAGCCAAGGTCAATCGAGTGGCGATGACAAAGAGAAAGAATAAGTACTAGATATCAACCTAACTTTAGACTCACCTCCTGTCACTTAAACACATGTTGTATAAGTGAATCGTGGACAATAAACACTGAATGGCCAACATGCCGATGTTCATGAAATATCATTAAAACAATTTGAGCCAATTTACTTGGGTAAGGGTACTATAGTAATGACTGAATTAGAGACAACAGATGCACTTGGGTACATCCTCAACTCAACAACAAGTACCACCTACATGGCCCACCAAGATCGACAAATCTGGTCAGACATCAGGTTTAGGATCGATAAAGGAAAAATCATCCATACCATATATTTTTACCTATGCATCTGATAAACTTGTCTTTTCTTGCTTGGAATATACAACAAAACAAGCCACAAAGACATGTAAAAAGAAAGCTAATGCGAATGATAAGCTAAGACAAAGGAAGCAACAAGAACAGGAGACTTGGTCGAATAGCATGACCCAGGTAGTACAAAAACTTAATCTAGACATCCCAACCAAGGTTGACAATCCACTTGTTTCTATTCAACAGTTGGTCTACCAACTAGTAGACCATAATGTGAAAATGAACGAACATGTCACCAACTTCAATAGTAGGCAAAGGATCAAGGAAACCGAGCATTGTTGGGTATTATCCAGAAGGAACACATGGAATTTGTGAAGGCCAAGCAAAGCTTAGAAAAAACAATGGACAAGATTGCTACACTGGGAACAATCCTCAACAATTGGCTAACTTATCTATTAATCACATGTAGCCGACTAAGACCACAACAACTTCTCGTTCTGATTTGTTGTCATGACAACACACTATCTTCGGAAGTCGGGCAAGAAATGCTTTGGAGAATCAAATTTCATAGGAAAATAAGATAGAGATGTAGTTGATGCAAGATGAAATATTGTGGCTCAGGGAAGGAATAAGGCACAAATGGAAGCAACCAACACCATTGATCAATTACAAAGCATCCACGATAGAATCAAATTGTTTAAGTAACAGGGCATGCCTGACTAATGAGTAACCCAATAGAGCTTAGTGGCTAACAAAGTACAATACTTGGAAAACTTGAAGACCTTGGAGGTGCAAGCTCAACAATCTATCAAATATTGATCGATATTCAACCGACACATTCAATCAATTACACCTATCATTTATTAAATGAATTTTGGAGAAGCACTTGTCTAGGCACGATCAATGGAACTAGCCCCTCCTCAGACAAAGTTTAATGTTTTTCAAACCAAGCATGTTAGAATACGACCCAACACCTGAAAAACACTCTGACATACAAGTGATTAAAGCGGAAATGATTCAACTAGTTGCTGAGAGAGAAACAAAGAAGAGGAATTCATATCTTAAGTTCTCCTGGTGGGACACAAGAAAAATTAATCAACCAATCTATAGGATCCATTAACCAACCAACCCACGAGTAGTCAAAATCTCAACCATTATCATCACTAACAAAACAATTCTTCATCAGCTAGTAACTCTCGTGTTATTCCCTTTCTATTTATATTTCTATCCTATGTATTAATTTTCTCAAATTTTGAAAGTCTCCAAATCTCCCTCTTCTTCCCGATAAAGAAGGCATTAAGGCTGGGGGAGATGTTGGAGGGGCTAGTCGACTTGATCAACTAGCCCAGTCCAATCAACCTATAAAGTCCGTTTAGATGGTTATGTAGAAATTTTGAATAATATGACACTTATTCACATATATTATCCTGATTATACACTATTTGCGGAATCATGCATAATACATAACCTCCTCTACGTTGATCATCAATTTTGCAGTATTAAGAAACAATCGCATGTGCACATTGAAGCATCAATCACACATATCAACACAGTATATCACGAGGAAATCATACAGCTGAAATCCCCCAAATATCTGTATATTATATTTATTGAGAACATGTAACAATACATAGTATAATACTCCTCACAAGTACTCAGTACTATCTCCACCTGTTACACACAAACTAGCTCAGATCTGAATCAATCACTGGCTCAAATCTCCTCCGCTGCTTGCCTGCCTCTACTGCGCAATCCTACATGAGAATAGATGAGAATGAATCTCCAAACTCTTATTTCCCTTGTGTGACACTACGCAATCCTCATTGGCATTACTCAATCCATGCATGGGCAAGTCACATGCACAACTATAGTCACAACTGACAGCTGTCTTGCCCTTTCACTCATTTCTAACACTTGTCTCCACTGAACTGTCCATGCACTGAGTTAACTGATGTATCCTCAGTTGATTTATGAGTTAATAATTAGTGAATTAATTAATAACTAATTCACATCACTCATCACTAGTGTATTTGTTAGTTAGACTAAATACAACTAGTTCAACTAAGTCAAACTGAACACAACTCCATCAACTCCTCATTCAACTCCATAGAACTCAATTCACTTGAGTTCTAACTGAAGCCATGCATGCAAATATTCAACTAACCCATAAGAACCACGTATTTCCTTCATGCAATTGCATGTGCCACATCCGTAGCTCGAACTGAAGTGCTCCAAGAGAAAAAGATTAAGTTTATAGTCCAAATATTATTGTGAGATAATAATATTTGACTTTTCTATTTTTAGCCTGGCAGTCTAAAAATAGACTCCGCCCATATGTCTAAAAATAGAAGTCCATCTATTTTACCAACATGACCAATCATCCACAAATAGCATCCTACAACTCATAGACCATGATCCATATGTCTAAAAATAGACATAGTCTAAAAATAGACTTTGCGCCAAAAATAGCCCCCGGGTCCACTTAGTGAAGGCGACTTATTTTCACTAAGCTCTATCATCTTGTTGCATTTTCAACAGATTTCACTCCTTTCAAAGTTGTCCAAATGTCAATCCGTGTCACCATTCAGCTGAGTGTACCATCATTCATAAGGTTGTCATTATCATGTCAAGTTCCAATGGGTCATTTTACACCTTGTTCATGCTTTAGTTGTGCCTAGGCAAAGTTCGTTTCCCTCTCTTAGGGTTTTGAAGGCAATTTCTATTTGATGGTCAAATCATCAGCAAAAATTGTATCTTGATGTTCATACACCTTCCCCTATCCTTAATGTACCTTATTAAACACTTCCCATCACTGAGATCCCCCAAATACCTCATTTTCGTACAAACCCTAGTTTCTTGTTACAAACCCTATTTTCTAGGCTAGACCTGTTTTTTGCCTTTTTTCACCCCTTCCCCTCACTCAATATTTGAAATTCAACTTTCCCCTACTTCCTAACATCTCTCCCTACTTCCATGTTTTTTTTCAAGAATTTAGGAGCCCCTTTTCCCCTTCGTTTCGCTTCATTTTGACAAATCCCTGTTCTACACATCGGGGTAGGTTTTACTCAAATGATGCTTCCGAGAAAGGAAAGATGAATTTGGAAAACTTGAGAGAGGTTTTTTTCCATAACAGGCCAAGGAAGAAAAATCTCCTTCACGTTTTACACAGGTGTCATGGTTTTAGAGAAACGTCAAAAATACAATTGCCTCGGGAGAATTGATGGACCTCTGAAGTGACCTTGGGAAAATCAAGTTTTCTCCTAGGTTGCTTGGCCAAATGACTTTATTTATGCATAAAATGATAACTAGACACAAATATATCTCCAATGAGTTATCATGAGCTCAGTTTGGAGTTGAGGAACACCATCAAAAGTTGACTGTAACAACACTCTTCCTTGAGGCAGCCTCATTTCGCACATTTTAACCAGTCTTGGGATATTTGATTTTGGATAGGGAAAATGAACTCCAAATTGAGAAATTCTAGTTGGGTTGGAAGTTAGACTCAAATACCTTTCCAACGAGCTATCCTACCTCCAATTTGGACACCGGGAAGGCCTCCAAAAGTCTCATGCAAAAAGCGCTAAAAAACAGGGTTTGGTGGCACGGCGCATTGGACAACTGGCACGGCGCATAGGGAAGGCGCGACACATTGGACAACTGGCACGATGCATAGGGAAGGTGCGGTGCATTGGGCTGCATTTCTTAGTGCAAAAATACACTGGCACAATGCATAGGGAAGGTGCAACGCATTGGGATGGATGCGCGGCGCATACAGCCAGAGAGCCCAAAAACTTCCAGGATTCGCTCAAATTGCCCAAAAACACATGGATCAATCTTGTGACAAGTAGGTAGAGCCTCCATCATTTTTTTTAATCCCATGTTGGTGTTTGTTTGATGATGCTTGTGGCATGATCAGTGGTCAAAGGGAAGAAAACCCTATTATGACATATTGCTACTACCAATTGATTTTGATGATGATGCACATATGGAGCATGATGGATGTTAGGTTATTATGACTTTACTGTAGGATGTTCATTGATGGGATGCAAATGGCCAAGGTGTTGAGTGGCCATGTACTAGCATAAGATGATGTTAGTACCTATATTTGTTGCTGCTACATTTTGAGAGCTTATGTCATAGCTCGTGGAGGCCTTGCACTTGATGGATATGCCATGTATTACATTTTTATTTCCGTTGCCACATGGAGCATATGTTGATGCTCATTGTTTCCATGTACTCATGGAATTTCATGTTTTGGGCATGTATTGATGAGAGCACATTTATGTGCATATGTAAAATCCATGTACTCTCATTGTTTCATCTTTTGCTAATAAACTTGCTGCTAGGGTTTCAATGCACTGTTTTGTCACCAAATTCACTCCCTCATCTCATTTTTCCCTTGTTTTCATTATTCCCTAAGTTCCACTACCCCTTAAATTCATTCATCCCCTATCCCAAGTTCCCTCTCCCAAATTTCCTAATGTAAAACCCTAAACCCTAATCCTATACATAAACTCCCAAACCATCCCATATCTCCCTAACTAAACCCTATCCCAACGATCCCTCAAATCCTTCACTGTTTCCTCTCCCATAGCCCCTCATTTCATTGTTTTCCCTTGGTGGCAGAGGTCAAACGCATGAGCACCTATTTCTCCAAGACAGTTTATCTACCAGCTGACATGGCATCTGATTCTTCATATGGTTATGAAGAGGAGACCCAAAGTGATTCACTAGCAGAGGCACATGCACCCAGGAGGCCTCATAGAGGTGGCAAAAACATAAAGAAAAACCGCCAAGTTG
This sequence comes from Pinus taeda, assembly GCA_000404065.3. Classification (NCBI taxonomy): domain Eukaryota; kingdom Viridiplantae; phylum Streptophyta; class Pinopsida; order Pinales; family Pinaceae; genus Pinus; species Pinus taeda. The sequence goes on from APFE030006490.1 coordinate 107,405, forward strand.
CCCAAAGGAGAAGGGTGGAGTTTACTTCACTTGAGCAAAAGATCAATGCTGATCGGGAGTCTTGGCTTGAGAGAGTCAACATCCACTTGGAGAGACTGCTGGACAAGGCCGATAGAGACAAGGCATTGTTGAGACACATGGCTTTTCACTACATGGCGCAGAACAAGGTTTGCAAGGCGCGAATAAGGAATTTAAAGGCAAAACTAAGGAAGGCATCAAAAAGGCAAAGAAGGCAAAAAGAGCATGATCGACTCCGGATATTGGCCAAGGCATCCTTGGCCCATCATAGCTCTTGATAAAGTCCAGCCCAAATTTCAAGAAATTTGGAGCAATTTTTGCATTTTGAAAATTTTTGGCACTAAAAAACAGGGTTTTCCTCCCTATGCGCCGCGCCATGTGGTGCTCGCTTTTGCTAGAGGGCCCCAAATCACAAAAAGTTTGCATTTCTGGATTTTTCATCAAAAGTTATGCTTGCTTGTCCAAGGCCAAGAAATTTGAGGAGGTTTTGAGCCCTCAAAAGGTCAAAAAACACTCAAAAAATGACCTCACTGCCCCTGTTTTGACACACAAGAAGTAGTGTTGGGAGATTGAAGTTTTGGGAGGGGGGAGGGAAATGACATCCAAATCCATAAATTCCACTTGGGTTGGAAAGTAGACAGGAAGGGATTTCCAACGAGCTATCATGAGCTCAATTTGGACTTAGGGGAGTTCCTGAAAATCAGTTCCAAAGTGGCGCAACACATAGAGAATTTGAGCGTGGCGCATACAAAAATTTGGCTTCATTTTCACTCTTCAGCTTAGAAATTTGCCCAGTTTTGACTAGTTTTACTTTTTGATGTAACTATTGATCTACCATGATGTAATTTGATGACCATGATGTAATATTGGCACATTTTTACTTTTTCTAGAGGATTCATTCACTAAAAAGTGAAACTTAAATGAATGAATCAGTTTCCTAGCATATAGAGGCAAGTTGTTTGATTGCCTAGATTTCAGTTCCTTGTTTAGAATTGGTTCAAGCAGCTCCTAGAATGATGAGCTTGACCCCTAGTGGTAAGGGAATGGGTTTGACTTGTCTATATTATGTAATTTCTAATTCATTTTCAGGGTTGGACACTTGGGATTGCTTGGCACATCATTGTACATTCTATCTCTGCATTTTTGGCTAAGGAAAGACCATGGTTTTGCAGCTCTTGTTGGGATCCATGTGGGTTTGTGTTTTAATGATGTTTTTCTCTATGTAATTGTAAGTTCACTGATGTTTATGTGTATCATTTTCCCTTCTCTTTTCTTCTGAAATTAAACAAATGAGTGATTAAGGTAGAATACATTGGAATGCTATGCTCTGCCTTGATTTTTTTTTTAATTTTACATGTTTTCATCTGTTTGAGGAGGACTCTTGAGACTCTCTTGCCCTCCTTGGCTCCTCACTAGTCTGATCCATACATTCATTCAAATCTAAAGCATCAAAAAGATTGCCTTCCTTGCCCCAATAAGAACTCTACAAAAACTAGGCCTCATCCCCAGACCCAAATTTGCCTTTCCCTTTTTCCAACAAAAACCCCCCAAAAACTCAAATTAAATCCTTGCACGTCATACCTATCCTAATATTAGAAGCTATTTCAATCATCTCAAGCCCCATCTGATTATCTTTTTCTGAGATTGACCCAGAGAGAGCCCTCTCCTGTCCTCGTAGGGCTAGCTACGAGGCTGAGTGTGGTTTGATGTGGACCTAGAAGCTTACCTTTTCAGCTTGAGGTAAATCTAGGCTCTAACATAGTGGAGACCATACTGGGGAAGAAAGTTTATTTTCATTGTTTGGCTTTGTAGACTACAGATGGAGCCTGAAGTTAGCCAGGTAGCCTTCGAAATGATTTTGCTTTGCATTAGCAAAAGTAGATGAAAGCTGCTTTAGTCAATCTCTAGTCTAGTTTATAAACTGAACATTTGATCTAAACGATCACCCCAATACATGTATCAAGTTTAGATATGATTGTTGATGGTGGATAACGATCAGACACAACAAGAATGAAATCATTCACCTGGTGATTCCAAATCGTTTTCGAGATCAGATCCAAAGGCTCCACTGGAGGATGAACCTGACCAGCAAAAACATGAAAGGACAATATGGACAGATCAGGTATTCAAGTTGGAATTTCATCCAAGACATTTTGTTCTTTGTTGTAAATTATTTCTTCTCTTTTCCTGAAAATGTCAAGAAGGCTTTGCGAAGTATACTATGTTTGAGAAGACATCCTCAGCCTACATTTGATTCCTTCCCTTTGAATATTGTGAATACCAAAGATTTTCATGCCTTTGAGCTTGATCAAGACCTTTCTTCCAAATTTTGTGATGAGCATCTTCAAATTGATGAGTCCCAAGAGACTGAGACTGATTCTACACCTTCTGTACATACCCCACTACCTTGTAAAATTCCAGATCGATACAAGCCTCTGATTTTACCTCCTATATTCCATGCTTTCCCTAAAAATCATGATCTATATCTACCAAGATTTGATGGTGAACACAACAACATCATTGCTGAGAGACATGTACTGAATTTTGAGTCTTTCCTTGACCTTTTTGAAGTTGATGAAGAAGATGTCAGAATTGGGATTTTTGCTCTTTCTTTGCAAGGCAAAGTCAAGAGTTGGTTCAAAACCTTGCCTGATGCAAGCATCTCAGATTTCCAGCAGTTTGTCAAAGTCTTTCTCGACAGGTGGGTGGTCAGACAAAATCCTTTCTTGATTGTAGAAGAGTATAACCAGTTGAAAAGATTGCCAGGGGAGACAGTACAACAATTTTCTACTAGATTTAACCAAGTTTATTGTTCGATGCTGGTTAATATAAGACCTCCTCTTGGATCTGCTCTCTTGCACTACCCAGCTACCTTTGATCCGAAAATGGAGTTTCAGCTGAGAGAAAGCAATCTTGCAACAATTGAAGAGATGCAGAACAATGCAGTGGATGTAGAGGCTAATTTGCTGATTAGAAGGGCAAAGTTGAAGGAAGAAGAGATGAAAAACACAGATCCAAAGAAATCAACATTTCTAGAGGTAAAGCTTGACATGTTGGTAGGTGCAGTGGAAGAGATGATGCAAAAGATCACGGCAAGGAATGATTATGATGTTCAAGCCCATGGCTTGTTGATTGAAGAAGAACAAGTTGCTGATCCAAAACATTTTCTTTCTTATCCCAGTTGTCATAGATATGATAATGATTGTTTTGTAGATCATCTTGGAGAAGAGAGATTCATTGATATGACATGTATGCTTGATGATGTGTTTTATACTGATGATTTGCCTAAGTTTGATCAATATGATGATGATTATGTTCTCCAAACATAAGCTAATCTTGCAGACAAATCAACAACTATTTTGTGGGAGGAAGAAGTTCATTTTCAGTAGCTCAAATGTAGTGATCAACCGATGCATATCAGCTATGACAGTGACGAGGAAAGTACAAAATTTTCTCAAGTAAGTGAAGGGTCTTTGCCTTTTTGTTTTGCTTCGTTTCAGTTCTTCAGAGACAACATTCATGCATTCAGAAATCGACTGTCAACAAGTCTTGATTTGGCTCATCTTGAGGACAATGAAAACCTTGTTCAAGACTTCTCATATCCAGATTTGCAGCCCCCGAATTCCATTGATTTTCAAGTTGCAGATGAGGACATGGAAGTTGGCACATACAATCAAATGATGCAAGATGATTCCATACCTTTTTGTTTTGAATCATTTCAGTTTCTAAAGGGAAAACTGCATAGCATATCTTCAATTGAGCAGCTTGTAGAAAATCATGTAATCTCATCGAAGCTAATAGAAAATGGGTTGCATCAGTCTTTTCAAGTTTTTCATGATCCAATAGCTGATGTGTTGGATAATGTTTGTAGTCAAAATCCTTCTCCTATCTATGAGATTGACAAAAGTATTGATACAAACTTGATCTGACAACTAGTTTCTTTATCATATTCAACAGGAGTCTCCTCACAAAGCTCAGATGAAAGTTTGCATTCATGGTATGAGGAAAAGAGAAGTAATCCATTGGATGAGCTAAATCCCAATGTGCATGAATTTCGAGATCCTTATGCAGTGTTTTTGGAGGCGGATAGAGAATCTATAGTAATCAACGAATCTGTTTCTAAGTTTTCATGGGAGTTGCCTTTCAGTAGTTCTCTCTTGTTGTCCACAAGCGAGCACTTGCGGAGAATTCAAACAACAACTAGAATACTTGGTTGCATTAGTTGTTTCATTTCACTTGATAAGGTGATGAATGAAACTGTTAGAGTAGGTTGTATTGAATAAGCTCCATTTTGAGCATCATTTCCAGTTTGTTGGTTGTGTTTAAGTGTTAAGTCAGTTTTCAGTCATGTAATTGATTTGAGTCAAGAGTTTGGTTTCGGTTTGTCGGAGTTTTTGACTCCATTGCCCAATGGATAAGGCACTGGTTTGATCTCCCAAAGATCTATCATTCTTGGCACCTCCAAGGAGCTACCATCCCCATTGGAGCCAATGTTAGTGTCAGTCTTTGCAGCCTTCCTCCAGTGATCAAACATGCTCTTACAAAGTGATTTTAAGGTGTTAAGGTCAAATTTTGTCATTTCAGTGAGTCTTCAAGCAAAATTTGGTCACTAGGCATTAGTCCTTTCAAAGTTGTCCAAATGTTAGTCCGTGTCACCATTCAGCTGAGTGTACCATCATTCAGAGGGTTGTCATCATCATGTCAAGTTCCAATGGGTCATTTTACACCTTGTTCATGCTTCAGTTGCGCCTAGGCAAAGTTCGTTTCCCTCTCCTAGGGTTTTGAAGGCAATTTCTCTTGGATGGTCAAATCATCAGCAAAACTTGTATCTTGATGTTCATACACCTTCCCCTATCCTTAATGTACCTTATTAAACACTTCCCATCACTGAGATCCCCTGAATTCCTCATTTTCGCACAAACCCTAGTTTCTTGCTACAAACCCTATTTTCCAGGCTAGACCTGTTTTTTGCCTTTTTTCACCCCTTCCCCTCACTAAATCTTTGAAATTCCACTTTCCCCTACTTCCTAACATCTCTCCCTACTTCCAAAAATTTTCTCAAGAATTTAGGAGCCCCTTATCCCCTTCGTTTTGCTTCATTTCGACAAATCCTTGTTCCACACATCGGGGTAGGTTTTACTCAAATGATGCTTTTGAGCAAGGAAAGATGAATTTGGAAAAACTGCGAGAGTTGTTTGTCCACAACAGGCCAAGGAAGAAAAACCTCCTTCACGTTTTACACAGGTGTCATGGTTTTAGAGAAATTTCAACAATACAATTTCCTCGGGAGAATTGATGCACCTCTGAAGTGACCTTGGGAAAATCAAGTTTTCTCCTATCTTGGTTGGCCAAATTACTTGATTGATGAGGAAAATAATAACTAGACACAAAGAGATTTCCAATGAGCTATCATGAGCTCAATTTGGAGTTGAGGAACACCTTCCAAAGTTGACTGCAACAGCACTCTGCCTTGAGGCAGCCTCATTTGGTACATTTTGACCAGTCTTGGAGATTTGACTTTTGACAGGGAAAATGAACTCCAAATTGAAAAATTCTAGTTGCATTGGAAGGTAAACTCAAAGAAATTTCCAAAGAGCTACCTTGCACCCAATTTAGACATTAGGAAAGCCTCCAAAAGTCTCCTGCAAAAAGCGCTAAAAAATAGGGTTTGGTGGCGCGACGCATTGGGCAACTGGCGCAGCGTATAGGGAAGGCACGATGCATTGAGCTACATTTCTCAGTGCAAAAATACACTAGCGCGGCACATAGGGAAGGCACGACACATTGGGCTGGATGCGCGGCGCATACAACCAGAGAGCCCAAAATCTTCCAGGATTTGCTCAAATTGCCCAAAAACGCATGGATCAATCTTGTGACAAGTAGGTAGAGCCTCCATCATTTTTTTTTATCCCATGTTGGTGTTTGTTTGATGATGCTTGTGGCATGGTGAGTGTTCAAAGGGAAGAAAACCCTATTATGACATATTGCTACTACCAATTGATTTTGATGATGATGCACATACGGAGCATGATGGATGGTAGGTTATTATGACTTTATTGTAGGATGTTCATTGATGGGATGCAGATGGCCAAGGTGTTGAGTGGCCATGTACTAGCATAAGATGATGTTAGTACCTATATTTGTTGCTGCTACATTTTGAGAGCTTATTTCATAGCTTGTGGAGGCCTTGCACTTGATGGATATGCCATGTATTACATTTTTATTGTCGTTGCCACATGGAGCATATGTTGATGCTCATTGTTGCCATGTACTCATGAAATTTCATGTTTTGGGAATGTATTGATGAGAGCACATTTATGTGCATATGTAAAATCCAGGTACTATCACTACTTCAGCTTTTGCAAAGAAACTTGCTGCTAGGGTTTCAATGCACTATTTTTTCATCAAATTCACTCCCTCATCTCATTTTTCCCTTTTTTTCATTATTCCCTAAGTTCCACTACCCCTTAAATTCATTCATCCCCTATCCCAAGTTCCCTTTCCCAAATTTCCTAATGTAAAACCCTAAACCCTAATCCTATACATAAACTCCCAAACCATCCCATATCTCCCTAACTAAACCCTATCCCAACAATCCCTCAAATCCTTCACCGTTTCCTCTCCCACAGCCCCTCATTTCACTGTTTTCCCTTGGTGGTAGAGGTCAAATGCATCATCACCTATTTCTCCAAGACAGTCTATCTACCAGTTGACATGGCATCTGATTCTTCATATGGTTATGAAGAGGAGACCCAAAGTGATTCACCAGCAGAGGCACATGCACCTAGGAGGCCTCATAGAGGTGGCAAAAACATAAAGAAAAACCGCCAAGCTGCCCAAAGGAGAAGGGTGGAGTTTACTTCACTTGAGCAAAAGATCAACGCTGATCGGGAGTCTTGGCTTTAGAAAGTCAACATCCACTTGGAGAGACTGCTGGAAAAGGCTGATAAAGACAAGGCATTGCTGAGACACATGGCTTTTCACTACATGGCACGGAACAAGGTTTGCAAGGCGTGAATAAGGAATTTAAAGGCAAAACTAAGGAAGGCATCAAAAAGGAAAAGAAGGAAAAAAGATCATGATCGACTCCGGATATTGGCCGAGGCATCCTTGGCCCATCATAGCTCTTGATAGAGAAATTCCAGCCCAAATTTCAAGAAATTTGGAGCAATTTTTGCATTTTGAAATTTTTTCGCACTAAAAAACAGGGTTTTCCTCCCTATGCGTCGCGCCACGTGGCGCTCGCTTTTGCAAGAGGGCCCCAAATCAAAAAAAGTTTGCATTTCTGGATTTTTCATCAAAATGTATGCTTTCTTTTCCATGGCCAAGAAATTTTAGGAGGTTTTGAGCTCTCAAAAGGTCAAAAAACACTCAAAAAATGACCTCACTGCCCCTATTTTGACACACAGGAAGCAGTGTTGGGAGATTAAAGTTTTGGAGGGGCAAATGACATCCAAATCCATAAATTCCACTTGGGTTGGGAAGTATACAGGCACGGATTTCCAACAAGATATCATGAGCTCAATTTGGACTTCGGGGAGTGCCTCAAAATCAGCTCCAAAGTGGCACGATGCATAGAGAATTTGGGCGCGGTGCATAGAGAAATTTGGCCTCATTTCACTCTTTAGCTCAGAAATTCACCCATTTTTGACTAGTTTTAATTTTTGATGTAACTATTAATTGCCATGATGTAATTTGATTACCATGATGTAATATTGGCACATTTTGTCTTGTTCTAGAGGATTCATTCACTAAAAAGTGAAACTTAAATGAATGAATCAATTTCCTAGCATATAGAGGCAAGTTGTTTGATTGCCTAGATTTCAGTTGCTTGTTTAGAATTGGTTCAAATAGCTCCTAGAATAATGAGCTCGACCCATAGAGGCAAGGGAATGGGTTTGGCTTGTCTATATTATGTAATTTCTAAGTCATTTTCAGGGTTGGACACTTGGGATTGCTTGGCACATCTTGTACATTCTATTTCTTCATTTTTGGCTAAGGAAAGACCAGGGTTTTGCAGCACTTGTTGGGATCCATGTGGCTTTGTGTTTTGATGATGTTTTTCTCTATGTAATTTTAATTTCATTGATGTTTATGTGTATCATTTTCCCTTCTCTTTTCTTCTGAAATTAAACAAATGAGTGATTAAGGTAGAATCCATTGGAATGCTATGCTCTGCCTTGAAATTTTGTTTAATTTTACATGTTTTCATCTGTTTGAGGAGGACCCTTGAGACTCTCTTGCCCTCCTTGGCTCCTCACTGGTCTGATCCATCCATTCATTCAAATCTAAAGCATCAAAACGATTGCCTTCCTTGCCCCAATCAGAACTCTACAAAAACTAGGCCTCACCCCGGACCCAAATTTGCCTTTCCCTTTTTCCAACAAAAACCCCTCCAAAAACTCAAATTAAATCCTTGCACTTCATACCTATCCTAAGATTAGTAGCTATTTCAGTCATCTCAAGCCCCATTTGATTATCTTTTGCCGAGATTGACCCAGAGAGAGCTCTCTCTTGTCCTCATAGGGCTAGCTACGAGGCTGAGCGTGGTTTGATGTGGACCTAGAAGCTTACCTTTTCAGCCTGAGGTAAATCTAGGCTCTAACAGTTTCAACTAAACAAACACCTTCTGTTGGGACTCAAACCAGGAAAAATTTACTTTTGCCCCGTCCTTAGTAATATGACTCAAAGGCCAAGTGATATGGGAGAATCCCAACATGAACCTCTGATAAAAATTTGCAACACCCAAAAATTTGCGAAGCTCAGTTAGAGTGGTTGGCGCTAGCCAATCCCGAATGACTTGGATCTTTGTTGGATCCACATGCACGCCATGCTCATCTATGATGTAACCCAAATATTAGACCTGGTTCATGCCAAAGGTGCATTTATGTAATTTGGCACACGGTTTGTGTTGCCGAAGGGTTTGAAGGACCTGCCAAATGCGTTGTAAATGTTCTTCCCAACTCTTATTGAAGATGAGGATGTCATCTAGATAAACAACCATGAATGAGTTGGTGAAGGGCCACAATATGTCATCCATTAGCCTGATAAAAGTAGCACATGAATTTGTCAACCCTAAGGGAATAACCAACCATTCAAATAGGCCTTCATTGGATTTGAAGGTGGTCTTCCATAGATTTGTGGGCTTTATTGGAACGTGGTGATAGCTAGAATTCAGATCTATATTTCTGAAATAATTTCCCCCCTTGAGTTGGTCCAAAAGGGCATCAATCCATGGAATTGGATAACTGTTACTGAGAGTGATTTTTTTTAATGCCTGATAATCAATGCAGAGCCTCCAGGTCCCATCCTTCTTCTGTGCAAGTATAATCAGGATCCCACAAGGCAAGGAACTTGGCTATATGTCCCCTTTTTGTAGCAACTCCCTGATTTTCTGCTTGATCTCTTCATTTTCCAGAATGGAGCTACCATATATCGGCCCGTTAGGTAGAGGTTCTCTGAGATTGATCGAATGCTTGACCTGATAGTGCAAGGGTACCCCTGTGGGTGAGGAGAAGATGTCCTTGTATTATTCCACAATCGTATCCACCTGCTTTTGTTGCGTGAAGGAACCCTTCCTGAGGGCCATGGATGTGGCTACGATCTTCCCCTTACATTGAGAGTGAATAAAAAAGAAAACAAATTTCCCAGTCTGGGAGATGATCTTACTGCATTGCTTAGCAGAGAAGAGATGGTGGTAGGCAGGGCTACCTCCGGTATCCTGTATAACTTACTACCCAAAGAAATAATAACAGAGTGGGGTCTAGAATCATATACAACATGCTGCTTCCACAAGCATGGTTGTAATAATAATATCTTACAAACTTCAAGAGAAGAAACATCACATAATACCTCATCTATGAAGGGCTTCATGCTGTGGGGAAGGCAACAATGCTAGCTGACGTGGAGATCTTGTACTTGGTGAAGCCACCCGATGCAGATGTGATGTAGTCGGTAGGCCCAACCGCTTCACGACATTTATTGAAATGAGGTTCTTTTGGCTCCCGCTATCGATAATGAACTATAGTGGGAACCCTTCACCCACATCTATGAGTGGAATAGGCGTTCCCCCTCCTCTGGATCTTCAGGCTCAATCTTCTGGGTCTTGGTGGTGGCCATAGTGGAACTGGGCTCCACGCTAATGATCTTCTTCCATTTACGGGGTTCTGACTCAAAGTCTAAACATGCATATGAATCGGAAGCCTTCTGCTCAACCACCAATGACTGCTTGGACCGACACCCAATTATGTGGTGAGTGGAGCTCTTATGGAACTCACACCACTTTACCACGTCCTTCTTTGTCTTCATGGTGTTTTTCTTTGCTTATGGCTTCGATGGGTTATCCTAGGTCGCCCTGCCTTGGATTTACCTTTGATTTGCGATTTGGGGGCACCTTTCCCTTGCTTCAGATTCACAGATCCTAATTCTCATTTTTTTTTTTCGTTTAAACTTCTTCTCAACCTTGATAGCATATCGATATGCCGTACTGAGCGAGTATATGTCCAGGACCTCCATCTAATCCTAGATATACCGATGTGGGCAGCTGTGTTACTTGAGTACCAAATGTTTCTAAGAATCCTTGATAACCAACTTGTGCAAAGGGTATGAAAAAAAATGGTAAACTCTGGCACGTCTTGGTCCCTTCCCTATCAAAGCGTGGCCCACTTTATGTATTTATCCTCATAGCTCCCAACAAGGTAGTACTGCTCCTTGATGGCATCCCAAAATCAATCCCAAGTGGGTGTGACTGTAAATGGTGAGGGTGTACTTTCATCCTTCTTCTCACGTTAGGTTTCCCACCAGTCTTTGCTGTGGGGGCGACTTTGAGAAGTGCAAAAGTAATATTGTCACGGCTGGAAAAATCATGAACAAAAAAATATCCTTCTAATATAATTAACCATTTATCTACGATGTTCACATCTATCTGACACTCAAATATGGGGACGTCAAAATTAACTTGTACCTTAAAGGGTGTGGCACTTCCAGAGTAGTTGCTGGAAGGAGATGCATCACCCTTGGGTAGCCACTAAAGGATATGGGCAAAGTTGTCCATCATCACATTCATCTGTCACTCGAGGGCTTCTTCAAGTAATATTTTGAAAGGATCTTCTACCCCTCATATTTTTTCTATTCTTCCATGAGAGGCCATCGGGATTTGCGAGGTTGGTCTTGTAAAGGTTCGACTAGTGTGAGCCCTAATTCCTTATATCCTGACCTCATTTGGGACATGCAAAGAAAAACAAACAAAGAGAAGACCGATCTGACACCACTGATATGAACTTAAACAAGAACACAAAAAATTACAGATATAAACATAACTATAGAGATGCAGCAGGAATAACATTTCATTTCATTAATATCAAATACTGAAATATGCTTACAAATAGATTGGAAATAAGACTAGCTCAGGCGATGGTAACTTATCTCTGAGTAGAGATGTGGTAGCTACATGCCTTTGAAATGTGTTAAGATGAGGCTTGGAGGTCTATTTACTATTGAGAAACAATGGAAAACCCTAAACATCCAAAAACATAACCCTAGGAGATGAAGCGTCAAAACTATGGGCCCCATTTGAGTAAATTGGTACATCAACTTCTTGGGGTTGTAACTTTGGCGTATGATCTCCGTTTGATTTGCACAATACCTTGTTATAAAGATCTATTCGAGGAATACAATTTCTAAGTGGGTGACATGGGTTCCAAAAAACCGTTGTTTAGGGCCTCAAAACGTTTCTAGAAGTTCAGGACCTGCAAAACTACCAAAAATAGTAAACTGTGCTAGAATTAAGGAAACTGAAAAGCTGAAAGAGACAGTGGTGGGGGTCCAAGTGGAATAAGTGGGTGGCCACCAACATCACCTAGATTATTGATCTCTCTGAAGTTGATGTTATTGTGAATTAGCCTAAGCCCAATAATGTAACATAAGTTAGGATATTTTTGGGACCAATATTGGAGAAACTTTATCGCTAACTTCTCATCCATTGTATTGCCATTACATGATTTTACAAGTGTGAATAAGGTCTTTCAGTTGGGAGCAAGAAACGTAAATCATTTGACACTTTGAAAGGGAAAACTAGTTCAACACCAGTCCTAGAACTTCTAGATCTCAAACAATCATTTGAAATTAAAACCAATGGAAGCGAATATGCTATGAGAGCAATATTGATACATCATGGTAAACCAATGTGTTATCATTATGATAATTTTTCCAATGCAGTAATTAACTATCCGACGTATGATAAATATTTGTACATTTTAGTGCAAAGTGGGAAGAAATGTAAGCATTATTCGATGGGTAAAGAAATTATTATTCATACTGACCATCAAACTTTGCAATATCTTCAATAAACATCTAAGGTACAAAAGGTATATACATTTCATATGGATGGGATTTATGCAGAAATTTCATTTGGTTATCATTTATACAAAAGGTATTTACAACAAAGTCGTAGATATGTTATCAAGGCCTATTGTTCATTAATCTGCCATTCTTAAGCATAACTCAATCATGCATGAAAGTTATATTGAATAATATGCCCAAGATGAAGATTTAAAGATGTTTATGCAACTTTGAGTCAAGGAAATCATGTTGAAGAGTTGGATTATCATGTTCATAACAAGTTGTGTATTCCACAGGGTGAAAGAGTTAATGTCATAAGATAAGCCCACACTTTCTCTTATTGTTGGTCACTAAGTGTAGGCAAAACAATTTCTCAACTACAAAGGTATTATTATTGGCCTCGTATAAACGAAGTTGTATCAATATATGTAAAAGGATGTTCTATATGCACTACTAGTAAGCCGATTAATAGGAAATTGGGTTTGTATACTCCATTTCCTATTCCTTCTCGTTCTTGGGAAAGTGTTTCTATGAATTTTGTAGGGGGGATACCTGTTGTTGAGATTTGTAGCTTGGGAGGTATTCCAAAACCTAGGATTGAGGGTTGTGGAGGAGTTGGCACACAAGTGTGGCTCGTGGGCTTGAAACCCAAGCTTGGGGTTTTGTACCCATCGATGTTGGGGCCAAAAACATGAGGATATTTATACATGTGATGGATGGAGATGATAGAGAATGTTAAGATGAACCAGACATAAAAAATAATAATTGGAATTTGAGTTGTAGAAATGAAGATATTAATTTTTGAAGTCAAAATGTGGGCTTGGTCAAGGTTGGCTAGGTGTTTAGAGACCTTGTGACAAGTTGTCAAGCTCACACATGTGATTTGATGGAGCCCTTGTATTTTTTATAAATATAAGGTGTAGGAGAGTTATTACACACATCCAAGAAGCATTGTTCATAGTCTACACATCTAGAAAGGAAACACGAGTGCAGGCAACTTGGCTGCGGGTAGTGCGAGTGCAGGAATCCAAGTGTAGGAACGTGCGAGTGCATGAACACACAGGTGTAGGAACACATGAGTGCAGGAATGTGAGTGCAGGAACATATGAATGCAGGAACAAATGAGTGCAGGAATGCACACCTGTAGTAACATGCGAGTGCAAGAACATGAGCACAAAAATGCGTGAGTGAAGGAACATGAGTGCAGGCAACATGAGTGAGGGATGAGCATGTAGCAGATTGCACCAGGGTGACGCACAAGCTGAGAAAGGCTTGGTATGTATTGTATTGATGTGTTAAGGTTGAATTGATGCTAGTGGGTGGTGTCCTTGGAGAGGACTGTTTAAAATTCTATTAGTAACCAAGAGGAAGGATTTCCTAGGTTGGATGCCCTAACCGGGAGCATATGCTACAACAAGGATTGGTCACTCGTGATATGTTGGAGGGTAGCATGAGAGTTTACCAAGTGTGGATAGTGATTGGCCATTTATGGGCTGCTGGAGGACAACGTGATAGTGCCAAAGTTGGAGCCCAACGTGCAACACTTTTATGGACAAAAGTAGTTGCTAGAGTGGAAGTTGTTGAGCTCAAGGGTTGATGAAAAATAGGAGTAGTTTAGCAACCCTAGAATTGTGTGTGGATAAGGACTTATACAATAGATGATGGGAAGTCCTCCTCACCCGTGTTCATTGTGGGAGATGGATATCTTGCTGCGATAAGTGGCAACCCTTCGTGCCCCATGTTAGTCTTCATTGAAGCAGCGCAGGAAGGCTATAGTCGATTGAAGTTCCTGAGTAGCTGAGGAGAAACAATGGGAAGATCGAGAGTTGTTCGCAAGTGGAGATATGTACAACTCAACATGAGTCTTGATGTGTTGTGCCATTGATGGAATAAGGCACAACTAGTGAGAATATTTTCAACCGTGTTTTAGTGGTGAGATGGACTTGGATAGTCGATAGAGGTAGAAGCTACAGATCAGGAGTCAAAGGACCGGGCAGGTACATGGTACAACCAAGGCAACTATGAGGAGCTCTACATCAGCTAGACAATAAAAGTATCTTGTTGAGGGCAGATTTGTTGTCGATGGACTGACACCAAGCCCCAATTTTGTATCTTGTATCAGTGAATGTATGAGGGCCATTATCCCTAGTATGGGAGCCTTAGACTGTTGTATTAGATGTTGATTAATATAACAAAGTTGGGTTGAAAATTGTAAAAAATTGTCTATATTTTGTGCACTAGTAGATTTAATCTTGTTTATATTCCATTGTGAAAAGTAGAATTGTTGTGATTCTTGATTTGGTAGCGTCAAAGATTCTAAGATTCTATCCTTGACCTAAGATCGTGGAAAAAAACTCCCTAAGTCTAGAAAAGGACATGATTATTTGTTTGTTGTAGTGGATCATTTTAGTAAAATATGTATTTATGCCATGTAAGAAATAGGTCACAAATAAACAAATCACACATATGTTCTTCCAAAATGTTTGGGTTCATTTTGGGTTACCTACTTTGATTGTTTCTAATCGATATTCTCGATTTATTGGGAAGTTTTGATCAAGTTTATGTGAACTCATGGACACAAAGTTGAAGAAGAGAACAACATTTCATCCACAAACCGATGATCAGGCAAAGGTATTGAACATAATAGTAGTGCATCTCCTTTGAGGATAATGTGGTAAGCATTCTAAGCTTTGGGATGATCATTTACATTACATCCAACATGGCTACAATCATGCCAAGCATTCATCTACACAAGTATCTACATTTGAATCTTGTTTGGGCCATTTGCCAAAGTCTCCTTTGGATTTCATCTTTGGTAAAGATATTGTAATATATGGATATAGTGATGTGGACAAAGCCAAACATTTTATTGACAAATTCTAGTTAGTTCATCAAAGGGTACAAGAACAACTGGAGAAAAATCAAGCCAAGTAGAAAGCAAGGCATGATAAGCATAAGGTTGATGATGATTTCTAAGTGGAAGATAAAGTTTGGTTGTACATCACAAGGTGGAGGTAAAAATCTCAAACCAATCAGACATGGTCCTTTCAAAATTTTTGAGAACATTGGTAACAACACTTTCCGATTAGATTCACCATCTTACATGCAAATTTATTTTGTATTGAATGTGGAAAATTTTAGATTGTATGAACCTCCTACGATCATTAATCAAGAAGATAATATTCATATTCCACCTATGGAATATTTTTCCCCTGAATTTTTGAATGAGTTGTAGGAAGACACTATTCTTGACAAGAAAATAAGGACTTCACGCAGAAGCAATGTGGAGTATCTTCGTGTGGGGATCAAAGGTACAAATCCAAGTAAATAAAGGTGGGTAGATATTGGGAAGGTGAGGGAGATGTACCTTCACTTGCTAAGTAAAAAAAGACTTTTGGTGGTCTAATAGCTTCTAGTGGGGAGGAGTGATCTAGGGGAACAAAAAATATGCTTAAAAACCAAAGTGCTCCCATTCTCCCAAAACTGGCTCCAAATCATAGATATTTTAATTATGATTCCAATGATGCTTTAGTTGCCTCAATTCGACATCATATGAAAAAGTTATCACATTTTGAAGTTCTGGCTAAACAGTAAAAAAATTCAACTTGCAGGGCTGACTATGTAGGGTACAAATGCTTACGTGGTAGTTTGTATGCTGATGTCGTGCTAATATCATCTGTTGACTGGGATATATGGATGCCAAGTGGACCAATGGTGTGAGGGGATGTGGAGAATGGTTATTGGGTGTACAGTTGATTTGGTGGACCAATCATAGGTCACCACTTGGGCCAATCAGAGGGCGCCACATGGCCCTATGAAAGGCCACCATGTGACCTTGGTAAATGTGCCAAAATTTTATTATGGATTGAACCATACTCCATGGTATTCGAACCCAAGGTCTCTTAACTACGAAATAAATTCCCTACACGCACACCACATATGGTACTTATTAATTAATGGGGGGCCAATTATATTTATCGTAATAAACACAGGTGGTTGGGAGTTGTGGGTGGGTTGGCACGAAGGATGGGTCAATTACCCATGGTTGTATGGTTTAATACAACCACATGTATACAGTTTTGGGCTGGGTGCGTGGGACAACTACCCACACCCATGGTGTATGGCCATCTGATTCAATATAGTCGTCGATTGAATCAAAAGGGGTGGGGTAATCGACCCCATTTAATTTTTTTATTTAATATAAACAAAAAATAACATAATCACCACCAGGAATTGTGACTTGAATCCAAAACCTTTGTTTTACAACTACAACATGCCACCATTCCACCACAGGCTAGGTTGTTGATTACTTTGTAGAACCAAGCTATTTTGTAGAGCAATTTTGTAGGCAGTTTAGAGAAGAGGGCATATTTTGCTCAAATTTTAACCTTTTAGCTCAAGAAGAGCCTAGATGGGGGTTTTTGAGAACTATGGACACAATGGCGGTGCTATTTTTGTATATTGAAGCTTGTATGCTGATGTATTGAGCATATAATAAAGCAGTCATGATTGGAAGCTGGACGCAGAGACATAACCCAAGATGGGTGAACTTTGTTATAACCTCCTTTACATTACATAAATGAACAATTCGTTGATAATACAAATGAAAAGGCCTCCTTTGTATATATAGGAGTCTAAGGGGTCACAATATAATCAGAGCCTACATAACAAAATAATAATGTAAGGGAACAATAATAACAATAGTGTGATTCTATGTGGCACAAGAATAACAAAATGGGGGCTACATGGGTACAACAATAACAATAATGGGGCTATAATAACAATAACAATAAGGGGGCTACACTAGTATTATAGGGACCTAACATGCCCCACTCTTTCAAAAAAGTGTTGTCCTCAATGCTTGAGTAGTTATGGATGATTTTATATAAAATTCTCATCCTCCCATGTGGATTTTTTCAGCTGGTAAGTTCTTCCACTTAATGAGATACTTTGAAATTGATCGATTTCATAGATGTCGGGTTCTTGGTTTCGTGGCTGCTTCAGGCTCAAATATGATTTTTTCTTCTTCATCAAGTTTTGGAAACATTGTTTGAATTGGAATGTTTTCAATGATAACCTTGTTTAAGCATGAAACATGGAAAATTGGGTGTACTTAGGAATATGCAAGCAACTCCAATTTGTATGCCATAGTATCAATATTTTGCAACACCTTGTAAGGATTGTAGTACTTGGGTGGTAATGTATTATCCATATTAGCTTACTTGAGATACATTTGTTTGTATGGTTATAGCCGTAAAAATACCTAATCACCTACATCAAAACTTCTTTTGTTGCGATGCTAATCTACCTGTTGTTTCATTCAATTCTGCGCCATAGTGAGGTTATCCTTTAAGAGTTGGAGAGCTTGTTGTTGATGCTCGATGTGATCTTCCATTGTTTGAACATTATAGTTTTCTCTTAAAGATGATGCGATGGATGGTGGATGATATCCATAAAGTGCCGTAAATGGGGTCAATTTTGCTGTAGTATGGAAGGAAGTGTTATACCACCATTCAGCTAGAGGTAACCACTTGACCCATTGTGTTTTTTTATCAAATACAAAGCAATGAAGATATCCTTCTAAAAAATTTCTTCACTATCTCAGTTTTCCCATTAGATTGGGGATGATAAGACGAGTTATGAGCTAATTGAGTACCAAGAAAAGAAAATGATTCTATCCAAAAAATTCCAGTGAAAATGGGAGCTCTATCACTTACTATAATATTTGGGGTTCCATGAAGTTTTTGAATTATTTCCATAAATGTAGTAGAAACTATACTAGCTTTAAAAGGATGAGATAATGCACAAAAGTGTGCATACTTGGTAATTCTATTAACTACCACCATGATGAAACTCTTTCCTTCAGACTTGGATAAACCTATGATAAAATCGATTGAGATCTCCTCCCAATGCTGACTTGGAATGGATAAAGGTTGTAATAGATTCTCAACTTTATTTTGTTGGAAAACCAAACATTCTTCCATAAACTTCTAAATATAAGATTTATGGCCATCCCAAAAAAATTCATTCTTGACCCTATGGTAAGTTTTTAAAAATCTTGAGTTCCCTCCTAAGGGAGAGGTGTGAAATTCAAAAAGAATATTTTGTTTGAGTTGGGAATTCTTGTAAATATATAAGCGATATTTGTACCATAATGAATCAATTTTCTAGCTAAATGTATTAGATGTACTGGGATGTTTTTGCATCTTTTTAATGAGTGACCACACCTCTTCACCATTTTTCCACTCATTGCTTTCTTTGGTTATCCATTCAGGTTGGATAATAGAAATGACATAAAGCAATGCTTCCACATCCTCATCCTTTCTTAAGAGTGCATCTACAACAACATTTTTCTTCCCTTTCTCGTAGATGATTTCAAAGGCATAACCCAACACCTTTGTCACCCATTTTTTTTGCTCTTTTGAAGATAATATTTGTTCCAAAAAGTATTTAAAACTATCATGATCTGTTTTTTCCTTGAAGTGTCTTCCCATTAGGTAAGGTCATCATTGCTTTAGTGCATGTAGTATTGCCAACATTTCCTTCTCATAAATAGGTTTATGTAAATACTTTCCTTTGATTGGGCAACTTTCAAAAGCAATGGGTCTTCCTTCTTGCATTAAAACAACACCAATTCCACTTCCCAAGGCATCACATTCCATAATAATTTTTTTTGTGAAGTCTAGCGTAGCTAAGACTGATGCTTGGCACATTTCCTTTTTATGACTTTCAAAGGCCTTAGTTTCTTTTAGAGTCCAAGAAAATGCATCTTTCTAAGACTGATGCTTGGCACATTTCCTTTTTATGACTTTCAAAGGCCTTAGTTTCTTTTAGAGTCCAAGAAAATGCATCTTTCTTCAGTAATGATATTAAAGTTTCCGCTATTCTCCCATAATTATTATCAAACCTATGATAATACCCTATCAACCCGAGAAAACCTCGAAGATGTTTTATGGTTGTGGGGATTTTCCATTCCTCAATGGATTTAATTTTGTTAGGGTCTAGCTTAACACCCTCATGAGATACAATATGACCTAACTATTCCACCTCTTTTACTCCAAATAAACATTTTGAGGTTTTTTCTTATAATTATTTATCCTCCATTAGTTTGAGCACCCTATTAACATGTTGAACATGCTCCTTCAAAGACTTGTTGTAGATTAGTATATCATCAAAAAATACTAACACTAATTTTCTAAGGAAGGGTTTAAAAATGGAATTCATCAAACCTTGAAATGTGGAAGGTGCATTAGTAAGGCCAAAAGGCATGACCAAAAATTCATAATGACCCTCATGAGTCCTGAATGTTGTTTTTAGAATGCCTTCAATATTCATTCTAATTTGATGATATCATGAATGGATATCTATCTTGGTGAAGTAAATTGCTCCATGTAATTCATCCAAAAATTCATCAATGACAGGAATGGAAAATTTATCTTTAATAGTGAGCTTGTTGAGCTCCCTATAATTCAAAAACATACACGATTATCCATCCTTATTGTGCAATAATACTACTGGATCAGAGACAAAACTTTGACAAGGTTGAATTATACCAACCTTTATCATTTCTGTAACCATATATTCAGTTTCACTCTTTTGGGCATAAGGATATCTATAAGGCATGATGTTTGGAGGAAGACTTCCTAGAATCAAATGAATAGCATGATCATGATCATGAATATGTGGGATTCCTTTGGGAGTCTCAAACACATTGGAATGATTGTCCAAGGGTTTTTGGAGATATGGAGAAAAATATGATTTCGATGTTTGAACCTCTAGTGAGCATAATTGTGAAATTACACTCAATTGTTATTTATTTAGAAGCTTTGTCATTCCATTAGAGCTGATTATTTTTCCTGATTTCCCTGTGATACCCCTTAATTCAAATTCCTTTACCTCACAAAAGAATTTCAAGAAAATTTTTTGAAAATTGAAAGCTATCATCCCCAAAGATTATAACCACTGGACTCCTAGTAAAACATCAGAACCAACCATTGGAACTAAAAGCTTTGGACTATTCAGTACATATTCCACCATGGTTAGCTTGATATGATGGCACTTTCCACAACAATTTTTAGTTCCTCCATTTTCAACCATCACTTGATACTCTGGTGCTAGATATATGAAGCAATTCAATTCCTTGGCTATCTTACAGTGAAAAAAAAATATGGGCACTACCCGAATCAATCAACACTATTACCTTTTTATTCTTGATATATCCTTCTATCTTGAGAGTTTGAGGAGTGTTAATTCCTACAAATGCATTACAAGATATGGTCGGATTCATTTATTCTTTCTCTAAGGTTGGTTCATGGTGTATATCCTCCTCTTTTGATGTTTCTTGTTCCTTTTCTTCCTCCTTTTCACAATCTATGTAGAATAATTTATTCTAAGCACACTTATGGCCTTTAATGTATTTTATATCACAACTGTAACAAATACAATTTTCTCTTTTTTCCTCCAATTTTTTTGGTGTCAACCTTGTAGGTTGTGGAAAACTAGGAGCAACAACACTTCCATCTTTATAATTGTGAGTGGTAGACTTCCTTGTTTCCATAATTTTGCTTTCAACTTTTCTTTCCTTCCTGAATGCCTTCTCCAATGAATGAGGTTCCCAAAGAAGAACCTCAAGTTGGATGTTATATTTTAAATTCCCTATGAATACATCAATCCTATGATTAAATGGAATATTGGTTACTAAAATATTCAATTTTTGGAAGTCTTCAATATGCTCCGCCATTGAACCCTTTTGTTTGAGATTTATCAGTTGGCTAAAGAATGTGTTTCTCTTTGTATCTTCATAATGTGTTATCATTTCATTCATAAAAAGTGACCAGGTGACAAGTGGTTTATGAGAACAAAGCCATCTATACCATACAAATTGATTAGGTTCTAAATATAAATATTCTATACATACCTTTTTTGAAGGTTGCACATCTTGTAGATCAAAATATTGCTCCATCTGTAATATCCATGTTACCGGATCATTGCCATCAAACTTATATCTATGTTTTGAATGTGGTAGTTCTTAAACCCCACATTGGAGTCTCTAAAATCACAATTAACATTCCTTTTGTTCTCATCATGATTTTCATGGATTACCTTGTCACCATCGAGAAGACTTTCTTACAACAACTTTGTCAACCCTTATGACTTGACATTCATCGCATCCATGTCTAATTTAAAAACATCCATGTTTCCCTTTATACCATCCATGTTGTCTTTAATACCATCCATGTCCCCTTTTAAGCCATCCATTTCATATTTGGTTTCTCTTGTGAGAGTGAAATTTGTTCCACTTGGTCCCATAAATTTGATATATCATGTTGTAATTCTTCTTCTTTAGGTGTCATAGTAGAGTTTTTTGAGGGATTAATGGGTTTATAATTTTTTTTTGGGAGAATTTTTTTTAACTAAATATTGATATCTATGCTTCAATATGCCCTTTGAATCAATTGTAACTAATTTTTCAAACAAAATTTATGCAAAATTAAAAAATACAAACCTTTTTCTTGATTTCTAGGAGCTAGATATTGTAGTTGATTTATCTCTTTAATTTCGGATCTCCAAGATCTGAAATTCTGTCCTCTAGTATCCCTTTGTGTCTTCTTTCCAACCCAACCAGTTCGACCAATATTGGATTCTTCAAGAAAGAGTTATGCCCAATCTCCCACGATGGCCTGATTATAGACTGGTTCAGTAGACCAAACTTGTACGTAGTGCCATGTGTCACTGTTTCGAACTTCGGCCCTGAATTTGTTACATATAAAACTACATTCTTTTCTCTTTTAGATAATTTTTGTAGAATTCAATTTCGATTCCTCAAACTAAATTTATGATAATTTTCGATAGGTCACTTGTTTGAGACTGAATTCTAGATCATGAAAAAACCCTAAATTATTCAGACCATATATTAGAAAATATAGTGAACCAATATCTGGAATTTGTACACGAAGTTCACCAAAATTTTGGCCACTTTTTTGCAATTTCAGCTTTTTAAGATATGTTTAAAAAGCGTTATAGTGGAAATTCCATAATGACCTGTTTGAAGCAGCAAACCCTATAATCCAAAGCTTTGATACCAAATGTTATGCAACCAACTAACAAATAGATAGATCAATGACTTAAAAATTATCCTCTTCGAATGGAAACCTACTTTACATTACATAAGTGAAAAATTCTTGGATGATACAAATTCCAAGACCTTCTTTGTATATATAGGAGTCTAAGGATTCACAATATAATCATAGGTTACATAAAAAAATAATGTAAGGGAACAACAATAAAAATAGTGGGCTTCTACGCGTTAGAACAATAACAATATGGGGGCTACATAGGCACAATGATAACAATAATGGGGTTACAATAACAGTACAAATAAGGGGGCTACAATGGTATTATAGGGACCTAACATTTTCTGCATGCATGAGCTAATTTAGGCTGATTGATCAGTTAACTGGTTGATCACTAAGTTGTGATTGACTACAGACCCCACTACTATACCCTCCACTAGTTCTCTAACGATTAGAACTAGTTTAACTCACAATAACTCAAATTAACTGAAATAGATTGCTAGAAATTAACAATCAATCATACTGAACTGAACTCAAGTGTACCCAACTCAAATTAACTGAGTTATCTGAGTGACAAGTGCCATGTCACCTCAGTTAACTACCTCCATGTATTTTACTGAAATTGAAATTTGAATTTTAATCTAGTTTGATCAAGGAAAAGTCAAAACTAGATTTTCTTGCTGCGTTTTCAACACTCCCTCTCAGCAAGAAATGGATTCACATCTACCTCAATCCATAACCTTTAGAATGTACAACATGAAACACTTCTATGTTGCTTCTTCTACTATGAAATATGCAACTAAGAAGCTCCCATAAAAATAAAAAAAATAATCATTGAATCAATCTACAACTGTCTACTGGGAAAACTGTGTTGCTGTTAACTCTGATACTAAGACTCCTACTTTACTGTCAACACTGCTTTGCACTCCTCAGTATCTAACTGATAGTGATCCTCTTGCTACTGAATATTGTGGGTCCCTAACAAGGTTAATTATCCATGACACAAAAAAACTCAATGGACCCTACCCAAATATATGAAACTATTGGACTAGGGATTCACATCGCCCCACCTCACACCTCGAGGTATGGAAGCGTGCTCCCTTTTCCCACTCGGCTAGAAATATCCCCCTACTATAGGTCTCTTCTTTAGTGGATGTCTCCACTCTATCTCCTTTCTGCTTCTCCATTTGTGGATGCTCCACAAATTCTTGAGGCTACATTTTGAGAGGTAAATCATGCTCCATCTCAACCACCAAGTATCTAACCCTTGCCTTTCTCCTCAAGGATTTGCATGAATATTATACCTCAAGTGCATCAGGTTCTTGAATCAAGCACCAATCTTTTGAACCTATCCCATGACTATTTGTCTTAGGAATACTTTCCCTTTGATGAAGATCACATCGTAACCATGATCTTCCAAAATTGTAATGGAGATTAGATTATTCTTTAGACCCGGAACAAACATCACATCATTGAGCTTGAAAGGGGAGCATGAATCCATATGAAAGGTTACTGTACTGATCCTAGTAGCATTGTACCCTACGTCATCTCCAAAATCAATTTTCCTCTGGAGATCTTTCTCGTCCAAGTCAATGAAAAATCCTCTATTCCTCGTCATGTGAAACAAGGCACCATTATCCAAGTACCACTCACTACCCATCACCGTGATCACCATGCATGCGATGAGGGCGATATCAAGATTGAACTATGAAGCCAAATATTCACCCAATTCTGCTACTGTAGGCTCATTATTACTCTCCTTCTTGTGTGGACACTTCATGACCTAGTGATCGAATTCATGACAGTTGAAATACTTGATTTTGGACAAGTCTTTGCTCTTTCCCTCTTGGCTAGAGTTAGCCTCACCTTGGGACTTATTTTCCTTGGCCTTCATACCTTTGTTGGATAGTGAAAAGTCCTCTTCCACTTCTTTGTATGAAGTCCCATATCTAGTATTCCACCTAATCTCCTCCTATACCAAATCAGATCAAAGGCATTCCCAATTTGGTAACTTCTCCCTCCCATTTACCGAATCCTAGTAGCTATGCTAGATATTGGGAAGGCCTAGATGGGTCAGGCTTATGAGATCATCTTCCATAACAGTAACCTTAACTCCTCCAATTTCATCATGAAATTTTGTGAACTGACTCAGGTAATGTTGAATAGATTCAGTCTTTTGCATATTGATATTAAGAAGCTTATCTTTGAGTCCTAGTTTCATGTGGTCGCTGTTTTAATTGAACAAATATGTTAGTTCTTGCCACATTGCATACGAGGTTTGCTTCCTGTGGAGATTGGGGATAATGTGATCCTTGACACCTTCCAATATGATTCTCCTTGCCTTAGTGTTGTAGTGGCTACAACCTCCCTCCAAAATTTTGGCTCACATGCAAATTTCAGAGCCTACCTTGGATCTTGTGATCGATCATCCTTGGTCACTTGTTGGTAAGCTGATGATTTCAAGCTCCCCTCCTTCACCATAAGAGTTGTTCATGTTCTCTTCTTTATGCAGCATGTGTCATCATCAGGCATAGGGGTTGTTGTTTGTCATGCAAAGGGAATGTTGTCTTGCTTCAAGGGAATTGTGTGCGTATGAGTGGTTGTCATCACATAGGCAGGTTTCACAATCACTTCATGCGCTCTTGTCACAAAGTTTGTTGCATCAAGAAAAATATGTCTTCTGCATTCTGGATGGTCTGAGTTGTGTCACTAAGTGTTCATCTGCGATCACAGTCAAGTCCTACCATTGTTTACATATGTTTCACTGATCTCACACTTAGCCATTTTCCTAAGCAGCCTAGCCCCATCTAGCTTCCCAAAACTATGTGCTTTGCTTTTGCAACCATCAAGCTTCATCCCTTTCTTTCTAAAAGCCTGCAGTGCGCAGAGATACCAACCTCCCTTACCTTCTAAAACCCCGCAGTGTGCAGAGACACCAACCTCCCTTGCCTAGCAAAACCTTGTAGCCCACACAAACCCTGACCAACACTGCTTTCCAAAAATGCGCATAAAATTCTAGCTGTGCTACACTCATAAATTGCATAGAGGTGTCCTCCCAGGACCCCCATCCCGTAGCAGTATCCCATGCCTAAAAAATGCACAATGTTGTCCAAGATTCCCTATCTATCTTTCATGCAGAAACTGTGCAGACGAGCCTCCCAAGGCCTCATTCAGACAACAAACACTATCCGCTGAAATTTCGCAGATATATCTCTTAGTGACTACAGGAAAATGTGACATGATGAAATCAATTCCAAGGAGTTGAGGAGAAGGACAAAGGAATCAAGTAATGGAAAATATACGGACCACATGCAATCTCCGTTGAATGCATGATCATCTTGAGGGTAAGTATGGCAAGTAAAGAACAACTTATGAAGTACACCTCTTAGTCGAGTTTGCAGGATGACTTTTCAATGTCATATCATGCCGTCCTTAGTAACACGCATGTGCGTAAACACAAAGGGTCATTATGTGTGTTCCTTCTACATGTCTTACTTCCTTGAGTTGTGTTCACTATGTAAACATCTATCGCACTCACACACATTGTTGTAAGCATTGTCTTGCAAGTGTCATCATAGTTGTCCAAATGTCTATCTCAAGTGTTGCGCTTGTCGCTCGCACCCATCGGTTTGTCACACTGAGTGTATGTTGTCTTGATGGTTCAAGGTGTCTTGTCATCAAGTCATGTTGAGTGTGTGTTCACAAGGTCATGCATGCACAAGTTCACTCGCTCACACACTTAGTCATTTTTCTGAAACTTCGTGGACTGAACCCCCCTCCAACAGCCAGACCTTTGCTGAGCTGCACTGTGCAGTTTCAGCTCTCAGTAATCATGTGTTGCTGCCCAAAATTGCACAGAGCTTGAGTATGCGTCCCAGGTAGTCTACACTACACAATCCTGGAATCAATTCAACCAACTTTTACCTTGAATAGGCAAAAGTTTCCTAACAAGCCATTTCATTCCGTGCTTCCCACAGGCACATCAAACGAGCCTCCAGTTGGTCAACCAGAGAGTTTGACCGAGTAGTGGCCCCGGGCCTCACTCCAAAAAATTGTGCAGAAGTTGCCAGCATACCCTCTTCTACTGATTGAAAAAATTGGGTAGAAATGCTAGACAGACACCCTGTGTCTGTCACTGTATTGTCCTAAAAAATTGCACAATTCTTCCATCCTGTCACCCACTCAGCCAACCTGCTGCGCACCCAGAAAAATGCTCAGTTTTCATGAGTAGTCCCCTAGCTTCCCAACATCCTGCTCTGCTCAAAAACTACACAAGGATGTCCAACAAGCCAGCCTCCTAGCATTGCACAATTTTTTCCAGCAGCCTCTTGCATCCCACTGCCATCTCCTTAGAAAAATAGTGCAATTTTTCCAAGAAGCCTCCCACATCCGGTGCCATCTCCCCAAAGAAATTATACAATTTTTGTTGCAATTCTCCCCCTGCTTCCTGCATTGTCTACCTCAAAAAACTAGGCAGATCTGCCCCCCATCCGAGCCGGATCCCGTAAGAAGTCACTGCTGATCCAGATTGCCCAGTTAAGCCTCCTAGTGACCTTTGCACAATTTTCATGAACAATGCTTGGAGTCCACATCTCGGCTTGAAATTTTCCTTGCGAAGTTTCAGAGCCTTGTCCTCTCTCCTAGTCACCTGCATTCGAAAGCGAATGACAATGCATCTTGATAGACTAGGATATTTCTTGATTTGATGTTGTCTCGTCATGAGTGATTGCAGATACAGGTACATGGATGAGACATGACACAATGACAAATGAGATGAACAAGGAGCACATGTAGGGATATTTGTTCATGAAGGGGCGAACACATATAGCATGCCAAAGTACAAGTGAAGAAGCGACGTGCACATGCTACATTGAGCGATCATCAAGACCATTGAAGACTTCGCACACGTTGCCATGCAAAGGTGAAGCTATGATACACCAAGAACACATCCATCACTCAGGAACACTGCAGCTTGACATGCACACTAGCAGCAACATGAACACATCAACTCTGTCGTATCGAGTTATGTCACGAGTCACCTTGGCCACATCACTACTGTGGGAAACACTATTGTAATCAATGTAATGTAACGTGGAAGTCCAAGAGACCCACATGTAAATTTTAAGATTCATGTAAAGTTGAAGAGTCATGTAAGTTAAACAGTTAAGAAGGAAGTCGAACAGTGACAACGACCAATTTTACCCTTGGCTATAAATACTCCTCATTTGTACATGCAAAATACTTTTCACCTTGGATCCTCCCACATAACCTTGAGAATTTGTAATATTTTCTTCGAGGAGTAAGTAGTGGATCCAATGCACCGCTATCAAGGTTAGTGATGTAGTGGTGTACGAATGTGTCTTGGAACTTTCGCTTAATTCAGAAGCCTGTTAATAGGCCAACACATTTTCACACATGTATTGTATTCGTTTGTAAGACTATTCTTTGGATGTGTGTAATGTATGTTGCTTTAACCTATATTAAGAAAGTTGAACTATTTCAGTTGTTTTAGTACATATATTATTGGAAATGTGTTTTATCAGTTGTTAAATTTGTCTCGCCCGTGTGGGATAACCTGCCAGACACTCGACAGATTCATTCTTGTAAAATTGTTATAACACCCATCGCACTCGTGTAAACTATTCCACTGGGTGTTGTACATGCTATCTGTTCACCTTGTGTTTGTGGCTGCCGCATCCATGTGGACTACTTTGCCGGAAGTTGCACATGTCCTATTGTGTTGTGTGTCTCTAGCAAAATTGGGAATATTCCCTTTCAACCTAAGACTTACTTTTGTCCTCTCCCTCTGCAGTGAAATAAATTTGACACAAGCGACACTAAGCACTCACTAGGCATGCAAACCTTCCTATTTGAATATAAAGAAAACCACTCTCATGTGCTAACAAGAAAGAGCTAAAGAATAACTTTAAGATAATGGCAACTGGGCCATGGTACCGAATGAGACTCCCACACCAAATATTGTGAGGTCTAGTTGGGACTTCGTACTGAGGAGATCCCTTGAATGTTGGCGGGTCCAACACTGTCAACATTTATGGTGCAAGAAGGAGGGCCATATGACAAGCTAAGTCCCCAAAATCTATTTTGAATATCCACATAATTATCTTGACTAAACAAAAAACTTCTCTTTCGGAGTGTACGTCTTATGGAAATTACTTTGAAATCTCGGAAGAGCTTTGGAATAACTCATCATGTAAAATATACGATGGTGGAGGCTAAGTAGCCCTTGTTAGACACATGGTTGGTGTTGTAGGCTCCTGTGAAAGGCATAAAATCTTTGAAGATTACATGACCTACACATTGTTTGCATGCATGCTTCGAGGGCACCCACTTCATTGGTGTGCCATGCTGCTCAAAAAATCTATTCACTCTCTCCCTCATCTAGTCATAGAGATAGACTGTGCTTTCAATCATTTTGACTGTAAATCACTCAATATAGAAATTATGAAATTACGAAAAGCACCTGATGAATCTATTGAGGAATTTCACACATGCTTTTGTAATCTTGCATACCGATTTGTTGAAGATGAAATTGATTGGGAATTCCTCGATGGAAAATTTAAGTATCTTCTTCACATATATGAAAATCCACAATTCTTAGAATCATTCAAACCCCTCGCAACATACCTCAATGTTAGAGATGCCAAATCTAATATGTATGAGGTCACTGTCACCACACAACTCTAGCTTTGTAGTGCAAGGTGGGAGAAGGTGTGAGCACATTTGTTGAACTGTCACATCCTCCCACCCCACCCGTTCTTGATATCTGCACAGATTTGGCTTGCAAGCTTGCTGGTTGTCATGTGGACTTGGTACCTCAACCTTCGCCCTCGTGTTCTGTTGATCCTCCAGATTGTAATCTCTCGTGTTCTTCCATTCCGAATATTGAAAATTGGCAACAAGAAATTTCTAAAAATAGAAGTGCTAAAAATAGCAGTTTGGGCATCAGTGCTGGATTGGGAAACAGGGAATGAAAAATGGAAGTGCTAAAAATAGAAGTTCTATTTTTAGCAATTCAAGTTGGATTCCTATTTTTAGACAGTCCCTGGTCTAAAATAGGAAGTAAAATTCGAATTTGGTCTTACCAGCAGTTTGAATATTAATTATTTAATTCTCCATGAGTTAATTAGTTAAGGAAAATCAAACTTGAAGTCTTTGTGAGAACATGCAATAATTTCTCCACCGATTGGGGAATGTGTCCTTGATTTGCTTAACTAATTGAAGAATTAAGGATGAGTTCTATATTGAGAGGATCAGTTGACTTAGTTTAACTTAGTCAAGTTCAATTAGATTAATTTAACAAGTTGTTGATGCTTGTTAGATTAAATTAATGAGATACAGTTTGTTGATGCTTGCATGCATGTGACAACTATTATTTTCAAATAATTGAATATTCTCTCATGGATAATTGATGCATGGCATTTCAGACAGAGACCCAGTTGAGATCAAATGAGGGACAATGTACTATCAGATGCTTGGATATTTCTAGTAAGTATTCCTTGCATGAGGAAGGAATCTATTTTCTTCTATGACTACGTAGTTGGACCTGAGGTGACAATAGGTATGATTAGGCCAACTTACAACCTATATATTGAGGCTAGGTAGTCCATGATTTTCATCATCAGAGTATAGAGAGAGCATGATAGCTTTTGAGCTGATTCTTTTTGTATGTTGGTGAGGATTTCCACTTGATTGATAATACAGAGTTGGGGTTTTATGCTGGTGCTTTCCCCAATGATATATTCTATGTTATGTGTGATTGATTCCTTCTGATCAGTTATATGTGTTCATGCTTGATGTTGCTCATGGTTGATTAGCTTCTGCAAAGTTTATGGCAGATGTAGATCTAGTATTGTGCTTTAGTACATTGCATATATCAGTTTGATATGCAGGTGAAATTTCTACATGATATCAATGAGCTAGCTGTTTTGTAAGGAAATTTCTACATGGTATCAGAGTTAGCTGATTTGTAGAAAAAGTTCTACATGGTATCAAATCTAGTTGATTTTTAGGAAAAATTCTACAAAATTCTACATGGTATCGGAGCACAGGTGATCAAAGGAGAGAACAATATACTGAGAGGAGATTTCAAAGTTTTGAGTTTTGGGCTGAGAGTTTCCAGAGAAGATATGAAAATTTATGTGCAAAATTTTCAAAAACAAATAGCATATTTGGATTCCTTGCGGAATTACCTAAAATAAAAAAAAAAATCAGTTGATTCGGAGTTCGAATGAGGGAGATATTGCTGATTAAAAATCAGCTCTTTTTCTAGAAAATTTCATGACGGCAGGTAAGTGGAAATAGATTGGTGTGCTAGCTAAGAACCTATATGCACTTGAGGTACAAGATGCATGCAAAGCCTTGATGAGCAAGGAAAAGGTTAGAGACTTGGTGGTTGAGAGGGAGAGTATATTACCTCGTAACATGCAGTGCCAGAATAAGTCTCAGACAATTGTGGAGGAGCCACGATTGGTGAACCAGCTTCACGAGGTTGTGGAGCAACCACAACAGGGGAAGGTGAGAGGAGATCAAGTAGAGACATCTACTCATGTAGAGACCTCCAGTAGGGGTAAACTTCAAGCTAGGTGGGCAGAGGGATCACATGCAACCATACCTCCAGGTAGGAGGTGGGGCGATGTGGAGTGATTTTCCCATGGAGGAGGGGCAAGATCCTTGAGGTACCCAACCTCTTGGATGAGACCTTGTTATGGGAGTTCTGATGTGGAGTAGAAGGAACTGAATGATTGGGTAGAGACAGATGCGGATGGAGTGGCAGAGAGAGCTATAGTGCAAGGAATCCCAGGATAGCGCAGAGCATGCAGGCTGCAGCAATGGAGAGACACAAGTGTGTTGCACTATGCAGGGTAGCACAGAGAAAGGTGCAATAGTGCGAGATGTATGGAGATGTTGCATTAGTACAGAGGTTAGAGAGGGAGCACTTGTCAACAACAGGTAGATCTTCGGCATCAGAGTATGTTTCTAGCCCAACAAAGTGGTCAGTTGGGAGTTTTTTTTTTGTTCCGAGAGTTGCTGGAGCAACCACACTTGGTAGATGTGTTGCATGTAGAAAATTCCAGAGGTATAGGATTGGGTTCAAGAGGAAGCCTTTCTTGTTGAGAGGGAGTGTTGAAAATTGGCAACAAGAAATTTCTAAAAATAGAAGTGCTAAAAATAGCAGTTTGGGCATCAGTGCTGGATTGGGCAACAGGGAATGAAAAATGGAAGTGCTAAAAATAGAAGTTCTATTTTTAGCAATTCAAGTTGGATTCCTATTTTTAGACAGTCCCTGGTCTAATATAGGAAGTAAATTTGAATTTGGTCTTACCAGGAGTTTAGAATATTAATTAATTAATTCTCCATGAGTTAATTAGTTAAGGAAAAGCAAACTTGAAGTCTTTGTGAAACATGCAATATTTCTCCACTAATTGGGGAATGTGTCCTTGATTTGCTCCACTGATTGAGGAATTAAGGATGAGTTCTATATTGAGAGGATAAGTTGACTTAGTTTAACTTAGTCAAGTTTAGTTAGATTAATTTAACAAGTTGCTAAATTAATAAGATACAGTTTGTTAATGCTTGCATGCATCTGACAACTGTTATTTTTAGATAATTGTGTATTCTATTATGGATAACTGATGCATGGCAATTCAGACAAAGACCCAGTTGAGATTAGAGAAGGGACATTGTACTATCAGTTGGATGAATATTTTTCCTATAAAAGAAGCTCATCCATGATGAGGATTTATCTCCTTCAAGTTTGTGCAGTTAGATCAGAGGTTAGTGAGTGTGTGAAGAGGCCAATTCACATAGGTGGCAACACCGGACCCTAAGGAAACTGCACAAGGAAATAGGAGGCTTGGAGGGTAGAAGAGAAGGTTTGTGAGAAGCCTTTGACTCTCTATGAGCAACAGAGGGATTGTACTGAGAGCTGGATAGCTTCCGAGCTAAGGCTTTGTGTAATCCGGACTATATTTCCACTTGTATGATAATACAGAGATGGGATTTTATGTAGGTGCTTTCCCTGGGTAAATTCTTTTGTGTTATGTGTGATTGATTCCTTCTTATCAGTTATATGTGTTCTTATTGATGTTGCTCATGGTTGATTAAGCTTCCGCTAAATTGTTTGTAGAAGTAGATCAAGTGTTTTGCTTTAGTACATTGCATTACTAGGTGATCATTAGGTGGGAAATTTCTACATGGTATCAGAGCTAGCTGATTTGTAGAAAAATTCTACAAAATTCTACACCCCTGCACTATCTTTTGCATCGATCACCATGCACTACTAAAAAACTATCCATTTTTTGACAACCATTTATCGTTCTTGCGATGAATGTTTGTTACTATAACAACAAAAGGAGGTCTCATTAAACATTGTTTCAGGTATAGTTGTATTATCAACAATTTTACAATCATTAGGATTCTGATGATAGCTATGGACATGTGTCATCGAAGACAAAAGGTGTTTCTTTAAATAAGCACTCATTGGAGTTTCGACGCTAATAATAATGATTCCACATCATCACAATAGCGATGAAAGAATGTTTTGCTGGTGTTAATGTATATGTATGTTGGTCAAGGGATGACATCGAACATCCTTTGACAATTGTTCCATACCCACAATGCTTTCCATTTGAAGGGTGCACATTATTGGTCATTGTAAGACTGACGAGAGAGGGAGTGAGTTTATCGATGATACAGAAAATCCTTCGATGAAATTTCCAAACATGCGAAGCTTTCCATTCGACAGTTGGAGGGTTGCATATCATCATAAGTGCATCAAACTGATCGTTAAAATAATGAAAAACTGGAGTATTTAAAATAAATAAATGGAGGAAAACAAATGATCCATATGACCCCTGTTAAGGTACTTTGGGATCTAGTTAGGCATCATAGGATATTGTGCTTAGTAAAACAACCTTACTTAAGTATTTGTAATACATGTAATATGAATTGCCAAATAAGTTAGCTATATAATGTGGGAATAAGGAGAAACCCATATTTAAAATAGGGAATGAAGATGCAATGTTTGTTTGGAATGATAAACAATTTAACCTTGGAGATATGTAAGTTGATAATCACAAATTGTGTTAATTGTGGGAATGTTGAGGATACATGGAAAATCACTTAATTACCTAAGGATTTTTCATCTAGAAAATATTATGGTGTGAAAATCTTATGTTGTTAAGATCATAAACATGAATATGTCAAAATTTATTCTCATTTTATAATATTGTAAGAATAGTTTGGTAAGAGAATCGACGATTATTTAATAGAAAATCAAATAGACAAAGCAATGAATTAAGTGAAAAGTGCCAACACTCTTTCGAGTTCTAGGTCTTTTTAGAATATAAACCATAAAGTGAAACAAATGCCCAAAATGAGTGAAATTGAGGCTTAATATATAGAGATAAGTTATGGTAAAAAATTATGGTGAATGCACCTAGATAAATCTAGTATCCACAAATGTCTAAGTTGCTATTATAGCCTCCAACCAAGTATTTTATGCAGGGATACAAACCCAAAGAGGCTGTTGAGGTTTCCCATAAAACATCAAAGAAGGCAACTTCAAAAGGACTAGGTCTTTAGCTTGAGTTTCTAATTCCTATTGCTATATCACCTTCATCATCAGAAGTAATAAAAAAAGTTTCCATGTCTTAATTTGTAAGTTTTAATTTCCTTCAAATCCACAGAGTGGGATTTGTTATACATAGAATTGATAGGATCCATCATGGGATTCACCATGGACACATCTACTTCATATGATCCATTCATACTTGTATCTAACAAGACTAGTCTCTCAACTCCCAGGCATCCCTTCATTTTCATGATGCCTCCTCTTAACTTGTAATAATACATGCTACACAAAGAAGAAACCATGATCACACTATGATTTTTGAAGACCATGTTTTTGAAATGAAGGTGTTAAGTTTCTAACCATCCTTCATGTTTTACTTTTACTAGATGCTCTTTGAAGCAATTCTTGACAAACATATGAGAATACACCAGGCTTTCCTATAGGGTAGTTTGTAAGGTAAAAAATAAGTCCATAGGATCAAATGAGGCATTTGGTACTCTTTGAAAGATACTAAGAGATTAGAATAATTGACTCTTACAAGCACACTAATGTTTGAAGTGTTGAGTAGATAAATCGAGGCTCATAAGGTAAGGTATCTTGGAAGAATCATGAGATATAATATTCTAGTTTTATCTTTTAAATGAAAGGTATCATATGCAAATCAAACCATATGTGAAAATCCTACATGTTGTCCAGAGCTAATATCTGAAGCAATCCTTGAGATGGGTGCATACTCCATAGATTTGTTGAAAAAATCAATAATTTCACAAGTCCATAACTCTTCCCCAGGCAAGAAAACAATGAAACTGGAGGCTTGAGTTATTTATTGAAGCTTGGATCTTGTTCAACACTTGTGAATTGAAGAAAGAGAGCCAAAATCAAGAAAACAGGTTGACATATGAGTCTCCTATGCTCCAACTTGACCTTGAGATCATTGGGGTCTACCCACAAAAGGAGTGTGATTCCATCATTAACAAATTTGGAGTAGTGTATCAATAAAAGGTTGAATGAGCCAAGAAAAGGGCAATGGCATACTTACAAAGGAGGGAAATTCCTACCCTTGGATATGAATTGAATGCCATGATCCTTTCACAACAATCCTTACAAAAAAATGACATTAACTCCATAGTCAAATTTGGTGTACATAAAGTGTTTCCTTGCATTTGTTTCCCATTATTGATTACCAAACACTTTTGCAAAAGACAACTATCATATATACATATTTTCCAAGTGCCTAAACCATATCACAAGTAATTTCCAAGAACATTAAATATGCAAATAAGTATTTTCCAAGTACGTAAACCAAGTCCTAATTATTTGCAAATGATATGAAACACATTTCCCAAAAATTACCACGTATATAATTGCCTTGCCTATAGTTAGCATGACCACCATTTTGTACTAGTTTAAGCCAAGGCTAGGACTCAAGGTCATAGGGTTTAGAATCCAATTAAGTGTAAATGTTGAAATAGCTTATGCCTTGAATTTCAGTGTAACTTTAGAATAAACATTGGTACATTTTCTTACATCCTAACATTTGCATTTGTTTTACTAAGGGGGCCCATAACAACCTTAACCAATCATCACATCTATGAATAATAATAAACAAAGCCTCCCATAACATTATCAACATTATCAATATATAAACAAAGATAAACTGAAGTATGAACATCACATCTAAATAGATCACATTGTAATGATATCAACATACCATCACTTGAGTGCATATCAAGAGATGGTCTTATAATGGCCATTCAGAGAACATAGGCAAGACAATTACAAGCCATGGAATGTTAAGTAATTTTCTAATTAGGGTGATTTTCATTTAATATTTGCATTAGGCATAGGGCTCATTGCAATGGTTGACAACCAAATCTATGTTTGCCAAATAATGGGTCAACACAACATGTGTCAAAGGAAGATGATACAAACATAGGAGTTGACTATGTTGATAACATTTTAGTTATGTTTGAAGATCCCAATATTGTTGAAGGTGTGATTGGTGATGTTGATTAGATACCAAAGGATATTAAGGGTAATGATAAAATATTTTCTTTTCCTTCTCTTTCTTATAGAACATGAGAAGTTATTGAAGATGGTAGGGATGAAAATATCATTACAACCATAAGAATGCAACCCTATGTTGTTGATTTGGAAGAGAAAAATACAAATGGGAGGTATTCGTAGACTGTTATGAGTCATGACTAAGCAATTGCATGCTGGTGGGTTAAGTGTTAATATTGATTACAATGGAGATAATTGACATAAAGGACCCCCAAGAGATAAGGAAGATGCACTCCCAACTCCCAATAATCTCATTGAAGCTTGGAGGAGTCTATTTTTACTATTTCCCTTGCTCATTAAAGGTGCACACTTAGAGTTTTCATCTCCTATTAAAAGCAAAGTCTTTGAAGAGTTGGCCCAATTATGGATATAGTTTATTATGCCTGCGCTTTGGTTCGTCATGCAACTTAATGGAAGATCTTGTGATTTTGGTGTGATCATTGGGTGATTAAAATAGAAATAAGATTTAACCTAATCCCTTGTCTCTTTCATAAATTAGGGTATTTGAGAATAAGTCAATTATTGAACACTAGTAGTTGATTTATAACACAATTTGGTAATAGTTCTAGGTTTGCAATAGCTATAGATGTATGTTTTGAATATATATTTAACAAGATTGAATGATGTTGTTTTAGATTTCCAAGCCATTAGAGGTTGGTCTGGTTGCAAGTGTACACATTTTTGTTATTGGTGATTTATGGATTCTAAACATCCCACAAGGCGATGTCATCCATCACCCCAAAATGAACAATCATAATTCTTATGTTCACCTCCAATTTTTTTTTAATGAGATCAATGCCATTTGTAGAGCGTATAGGTATAACCAACGTAATGTATGGGTTCAGTGCCACACTTACCATAGTGTGAGGCTTAGAAATTAGCTTTGATTATATGTTGAATAGGATCAATCTTGGTGCTTTCTGGGAGGCACTTTCAATAGTTTGTTGCTGGGAAAAGACAAAAGGAGATGACTATTCACAAGCCTCTAAAGACCATTATTCTTTTATAATCAAGTGTAGTTATTTTTTAAATTATTAGTAATGAA
Organism: Pinus taeda; assembly: GCA_000404065.3. Lineage (NCBI taxonomy): Eukaryota > Viridiplantae > Streptophyta > Pinopsida > Pinales > Pinaceae > Pinus > Pinus taeda. Next base: position 144,537 of record APFE030006490.1, read on the forward strand.
ACCTTCAAAGGGAGGGCGACTTTACAATTTAGGGCCAACCCATGCATTACTAATCTTCCTTAGGCCAACGTTGGTGGGTGAATATGATGAGTATTATTTATATGTCCTCCTAATACACCTTTCCAAGATGTTACATGTGTTGATTTGAGATATGTTGTGCACCAATAGATTTCCATCGAAATGGATTTAGATAAATAATTTAAGGCTATCTAGGGTTTTTTTGGAATGGATAGAGATGGCTGTTTCTAGTAACAAGGAAAAGTAAGACATTATCGTAACATATATTTGATGATGCTACTAACATTTACATCATCTTCAGGATCATCATAATCATCGTCTAAAGGCATAATCATAATCATCATCTAAAGGAATCCTCTTCTTTGGCCAATCATAATGCGATTCATGAGATAAATGGGCCATTGTAGGATTTACTTGTAAGGCAAAGAAATTAAATTACAAAATTACAATCATCAAACAAACATTGAAACGAAATGCATAATGCTTAAACAAATATATTAGCTCTAGACAATAGGTATGATTTTTACCTATGGTTTGATTGGCATATGATACCATTCATTTGAAAGATAAACATGTTCAACTCTCTTGTTTAATTGAGAGTCAATGGCCTCTCTAGCTAGTGTCAATGCAACTCCATTTTCACATCTTGGGATAAGGACCATAAATTGTTTTTCTAATTTCTGAACCTAATCTACCACGTCATGGTAAAATTTTACAATCTTATGCTGTATCACATTTCAACTAACTATAACCTGCAACATAGATAAAATATTATAGTGGAAGACACGTCATGCATCGAGAATCAAATATGTGTTGACAAAAACATGTCACAATTTCTATGGTCACTACAAAATTGTGATACTGTATATAAACAAGATCAGGATATTATAAATTCATTCACAAATATTGCCAAAAATAGCCAAAACATGTTGATAAGAGTGATGGATCTTAAAGTGGGAAACAAGGCATGCATCAATAATTAAATATATGTTCATAAGAACATGTCATAATTCTTGTGGCCACTATGAAATTGTGATCTTATATATAGACAAGATCGAGATATTATAAATCCAATCACAAATATTGCAAAAAAATTCCATTAATAGGAGATATGGACCTTGAGGTGGGAAGAAACCATTTGCAAGATGGAAATTCCTTAGGATATAGGTGAAAATGCTAGCTATGTAGTGAAGGTCTAAAGGGGAAAATAAAAAGTAGAATTCAACAAAATTTCAATTTAATGAACTCTTTTAATCCTTCCCTACAAAAGGAAATCCCAATGTTAAAACCTTTCATGCATTAAAGAGTATAGAATCAGAGGGACAATAATAAAGCATAGATAATCTTGGGTAGAGTTAGGTTGTGTACCTCTTATGAATGCATGTCAAAGTATTGGAATCAAAGTCGTTGGAAGCTCAAGCCAACCCAAAGAGAATCAAGTTAATCCCAAAAAGTTCTAAAGAGATATGATAGGATCTTGACATCCCATCTCCTGTTGAATATGGGATATACAATCATTTTTAAGGTGCTATGTAGCATACCGAAGCCCATGTCCCTTGGTAGTCGAGGCACTCCATTAAAATTTCGTTCATCATTTCGAATTCAAATTCCTAGTTGTGAGTGTAACTTGGAAAACCAAAGCCACATGACATATTTTCACATGCAATACAATTGTATAATTATTTTTTTTATTAAATTTTCAATAGAATTAACAATTTTTTACTAGAAGCTTGAGGGAAACCCACATAAAGTTCATACTCAGATAAATTGGATTCTGTCACATAGAAGATCTATCACATATCTTCACAAAATTTATACCATTTATTTATCAAATTAATATACATAACAAAAAAACAATAATTACATATTAGATATGCAAACAAAGATATTGCATATACACATAAAGAAAACAATATCTTTATTAAGCTAAACATCCACTAAACTAGTTACTTAGGAGCAGTTCAACACCCAACCATATGAACCAACTATGGATTCCACCCCCAAACTAGGGTGTGATAACCCCATGGAAAAGAAACCCCTGCAGGCTCTAATCTAACTCAGTGTCATCAATGCCCGACAATGTAGAAAAACCAGACATCTACCACTTAACTTCCAAGAAGACTCTTCAAGAATCTCACCCATCCATCAATCAATCTAGACCTTCTCCCCTTCATTGAAAAAAAACATAATGTTAGGTCTTTCCCCTTTCTACTCAACTATTACTTGAGAATACTTTCCTTCTAGTGCTCCAGTGCAAACAAGAAGAATGTGGTCCATTGTTTTATCTTTATGAGTTCTGGATGTGCATATCATTTCCTCAGTAAATACCAACTAGTTCCCTTCTTATTCCCTTCCTCACATATGTATAAGACAAAATATATTCAATCAATGGAAAGTATTACCTATGAACCATCCAGCTAAGGGAAAATAGGTACACGGAAAGAATAAAAAACTGGACCATCCACAAGAACATGCAAACTTTTGGGCATGAAAACCATTAAGTGTCATGTTGACGGTGCTGGAAATACACCAACAAAGGGGTTCTCCTTTGTATGAAGTCCCAATTATACCCACACCATTTGGAGTAGGAGCCCCATCCAGATAAGAACAATCATAATTCTTATGTTCACCTCCAATTTTTTTTTAATGAGATCAATGCCATTTGTAGAGCGTATAGGTATAACCAACGTAATGTATGGGTTTAGTGCCACACTTACCATAGTGTGAGGCTTAGAAATTAGCTTTGATTATATGTTGAATAGGATCAATCTTGGTGCTTTCTGGGAGGCACTTTCAATAGTTTGTTGCTGGGAAAAGACAAAAGGAGATGACTATTCACAAGCCTCTAAAGACCATTATTCTTTTATAATCAAGTGTAGTTATTTTTTAAATTATTAGTAATGAAACCTTCAAAGGGAGGGCGACTTTACAATTTAGGGCCAACCCATGCATTACTAATCTTCCTTAGGCCAACGTTGGTGGGTGAATATGATGAGTATTATTTATATGTCCTCCTAATACACCTTTCCAAGATGTTACATGTGTTGATTTGAGATATGTTGTGCACCAATAGATTTCCATCGAAATGGATTTAGATAAATAATTTAAGGCTATCTAGGGTTTTTTTGGAATGGATAGAGATGGCTGTTTCTAGTAACAAGGAAAAGTAAGACATTATCGTAACATATATTTGATGATGCTACTAACATTTACATCATCTTCAGGATCATCATAATCATCGTCTAAAGGCATAATCATAATCATCATCTAAAGGAATCCTCTTCTTTGGCCAATCATAATGCGATTCATGAGATAAATGGGCCATTGTAGGATTTACTTGTAAGGCAAAGAAATTAAATTACAAAATTACAATCATCAAACAGACATTGAAACGAAATGCATAATGCTTGAACAAATATATTAGCTCTAGACAATAGGTATGATTTTTACCTATGGTTTGATTGGCATATGATACCATTCATTTGAAAGATAAACATGTTCAACTCTCTTGTTTAATTGAGAGTCAATGGCCTCTCTAGCTAGTGTCAATGCAACTCCATTTTCACATCTTGGGATAAGGACCATAAATTGTTTTTCTAATTTCTGAACCTAATCTACCACGTCATGGTAAAATTTTACAATCTTATGCTGTATCACATTTCAACTAACTATAACCTGCAACATAGATAAAATATTATATTGGAAGACACGTCATGCATCAAGAATCAAATATGTGTTGACAAAAACATGTCACAATTTCTATGGTCACTACAAAATTGTGATACTGTATATAAACAAGATCAGGATATTATAAATTCATTCACAAATATTGCCAAAAATAGCCAAAACATGTTGATAAGAGTGATGGATCTTAAAGTGGGAAACAAGGCATGCATCAATAATTAAATATATGTTCATAAGAACATGTCATAATTTTTGTGGCCACTATGAAATTGTGATCTTATATATAGACAAGATCGAGATATTATAAATCCAATCACAAATATTGCAAAAAAATTCCATTAATAGGAGATATGGACCTTGAGGTGGGAAGAAACCATTTGCAAGATGGAAATTCCTTAGGATATAGGTGAAAATGCTAGCTATGTAGTGAAGGTCTAAAGGGGAAAATAAAAAGTAGAATTCAACAAAATTTCAATTTAATGAACTCTTTTAATCCTTCCCTACAAAAGGAAATCCCAATGTTAAAACCTTTCATGCATTAAAGAGTATAGAATCAGAGGGACAATAATAAAGCATAGATAATCTTGGGTAGAGTTAGGTTGTGTACCTCTTATGAATGCATGTCAAAGTATTGGAATCAAAGTCGTTGGAAGCTCAAGCCAACCCAAAGAGAATCAAGTTAATCCCAAAAAGTTCTAAAGAGATATGATAGGATCTTGACATCCCATCTCCTGTTGAATATGGGATATACAATCATTTTTAAGGTGCTATGTAGCATACCGAAGCCCATGTCCCTTGGTAGTCGAGGCACTCCATTAAAATTTCGTTCATCATTTCGAATTCAAATTCCTAGTTGTGAGTGTAACTTGGAAAACCAAAGCCACATGACATATTTTCACATGCAATACAATTGTATAATTATTTTTTTTATTAAATTTTCAATAGAATTAACAATTTTTTACTAGAATCTTGAGGGAAACCCACATAAAGTTCATACTCAGATAAATTGGATTCTGTCACATAGAAAATCTATCACATATCTTCACAAAATTTATACCATTTATTTATCAAATTAATATACATAACAAAAAAACAATAATTACATATTAGATATGCAAACAAAGATATTGCATATACACATAAAGAAAACAATATCTTTATTAAGCTAAACATCCACTAAACTAGTTACTTAGGAGCAGTTCAACACCCAACCATATGAACCAACTATGGATTCCACCCCCAAACTAGGGTGTGATAACCCCATGGAAAAGAAACCCCTGCAAGCTCTAATCTAACTCAGTGTCATCAATGCCTGACAATGTAGAAAAACTAGACATCTACCACTTAACTTCCAAGAAGACTCTTCAAGAATCTCACCCATCCATCAATCAATCTAGACCTTCTCCCCTTCATTGAAAAAAAACATAATGTTAGGTCTTTCCCCTTTCTACTCAACTATTACTTGAGAATACTTTCCTTCTAGTGCTCCAGTGCAAACAAGAAGAATGTGGTCCATTGTTTTATCTTTATGAGTTCTGGACGTGCATATCATTTCCTCAGTAAATACCAACTAGTTCCCTTCTTATTCCCTTCCTCACATATGTATAAGACAAAATATATTCAATCAATGGAAAGTATTACCTATGAACCATCCAGCTAAGGGAAAATAGGTACACGGAAAGAATAAAAAACTGGACCATCCACAAGAACATGCAAACTTTTGGGCATGAAAACCATTAAGTGTCATGTTGACGGTGCTGGAAATACACCAACAAAGGGGTTCTCCTTTGTATGAAGTCCCAATTATACCCACACCATTTGGAGTAGGAGCCCCATCCAGATAATAGGCCTGACAACAAGTATTCTTATGGTTTTGCCTTAGCTGCAATTATCAACATAAGAGATTATGAAAACAATATTTGGAACAAGCAAGTAAGTTGACACTATGAGGCATACAATTGTAATGCATATAAGGTAATTTTATGGAAGGGAAAGTGAGAGCGAGCCTCTAGAAGAAAATTAATAGCACTATCCTAAAAGAGATACACAAGAGCATGGAAAGAATTGTTAGTTAACCTGTAAAGTAGTTCAAAAGATAACAATGATCATAAAAGCACATAACAACACACATTGAACAAGTTGCATACAACACCAATGAAATAGTTCATTTTCATTTGTATGTGTAAACGAAAACATATACCAAAAACAATGAAAGAATAGTCCTACAATCATTCATGACATATGCATGAAAGTGTGATGGATGTAAGAGCTTCATATATTAAGGGAAAGTTCTGAGATACATGTTTACAATGATTCCACACTAGCCCCAATAGTGGAACATTAATTCATCAATTACTCCTCCAAAGAAATATCTTCTCTTCTATGCTAAGCTAGAGAAGGCAAGGTTAAAAGGGCACAGTCCCGTCTCTTGAGCTTTGAGGGTGTATTTATAACAAATTAAGTGACTCTCCACCTCCCATATGACTCTTGACCTCCCTCATGACTTTTGAGCTTCTACTTTGACTTTTCAAATTCCTATGTGACCTTTGAGATCCTACATGACTCTAGAGATTTCTAGTGACTTTTCACATTCCATGTGGGATCCTTGGGCTTCCACACATTTTACATTTTCTCATATTTTGGAAATTACATAATTACATTCCATAAGTGATGTGGCACAACACATTGACACACCTGATTTTTGTGGTGACACTTTGAGAATCAATGAATTGGCAATGGTGACATAAGACTTCATTGTATCAAGGCTAAGCTCTTCTCTTTACTTCTACGACTTCGACTTCTTCATTTTGGATCTTTACTTGTACTTCATATTCACCCTCCAAAGGGTCTAGAAAAATGTTGTAACATTCAAAGTATTCATGAGTTTCAAAGATTCCATTTCTTTGTCTTGGTCCAAGATTTCTTCATGTTCTACATTAGATCATCTTTGTGTCTTGTCGCCACAAATGTCCTTATTGTAACCATTTCTTACTAACCTCCATTGAGAATCACCTTGTCATTTTGAGAATATAATACCCGAAAATAAAGTCCACTCATGACAATCTAACATCAGTCCCAAAACCACCTATTCTACCTTTGCTTGCTCATGGAAGATGCTCTCTGTAATGGGACAATGGGTAAGGGTTTTAAGAGAGAGAGACTAGGAATTATGCAGTTGGGATCAACAATGATCAAGGGATGAACATGTTTTCCACTGGAACTATGCAATGCACAATAAGGAGAATCTCTTCAAGGTTCTATATAGTGGGAAAGTCCAAGAGACAAGGGTGATGAGCTTGTTGACTGAGGATGCGTAGTGTGTAGTGCTCAGGGAAGAGGAGGCATGGATTACATAGTTAGCTTCACAAGGAATGAGGGATGACTCCATTGTGCATTGGAATTTCACAATGCATAGTGGGAGGAAAGATAGGACAAGGTATTGCACAGTGAGGGATTTTATTTAGCAGGAGAGATAGGACCGACCATTTTAACTGCACAATGCACAATTATTGAGGAGAAGGATCCAAGATTACACATTTGAGGGTTGTATTGAATTAGAGAGGGACCTAATATCCACTAGAACTATGAAATTCACAATAGGAGGCTTACTTGGTGAAGGGATTGCACAATTGATTGGTGTAAGCAGTAGAAGGCTAGATCATTGTACCTTGAGGATGCTCACTTTAGCATGAAGGGGAAAGAGATTTATTATTGTGTAGTTCTATTCAATAGTGATTAGGAGGAGGCTCCACTGTCCATTAGAATTGTGCCATGCACAATGGAGGCAAGCAGGAGTCAGTCTTGGGCACATATTTCAAGGGTAAGTAGGAAGAGACTAAGGGACCTTAGTTCAAGATTGCGCAATGTGTTTGTGAAAGAGGCTGCCCTTAGGATGACACAATATGTAGTTGTAAGAGTCAAGGGATGCATACTTGCTAGCTAAGAATGTGTAATGCACTCATCCATTAACTAAGACTTTAAGTATGCAAAGTGTGAAGACAAGGGAAAACCCAAAATGGTGAAGTGTTAGGTCAAATGAACAAGAGAGAACAAAACGTGAAAACTAGTCCCTAAACAATGATCACACACATGTCTTGTATTGTACACAAGGAAAAAGAATGCACATACTCAGATTCAACATGCATACGTTGAAATCACAACAAAGAAACTCTTATTTCTGAGTGTGACAATTGAAACATAGGTTTGTGACACTTAAAATACAAGTTTGAAAACAAGGGTCGGCTACAACCAGAAAGTGCAATAAGCTATGGGAAAGTGTGTAGCACATTTTCTTATGATATATAGGATCATATAATGTATACAAGTGTGCTAGAACTTTCTTTTTGGTATGTGAAAGTGTTTTAACAAGATAAGCAAAGATACTAGGAGAAATTGACACATGCAAGAGTGAAATCAATCAAAAGTGACACTTGCGATAGTAAGAATAAGTGAACGATACTTGTAAAATATAAATAAAGTGAAAGCGATACTTGCAAAAGCTAAATAAAGTGAAAGCGATACTTGCAAAAGATAAATAAAGTGAAAGTGACACATGCAAAAGAGAAATATGCAAAAGCGACACTTGTAAAAGTGAAAGTAATAAAAAACAACAGTCTTGAAAGTGAAAGCAACACTCATGAAAACAAAACATGCAAAAGGGTCAATTGAGAGACTCATTGAGATGATGATACATTTTCATCTCAGAGTGAGAGAGAATGTCAACTAAAATTTCAAACTAACTATCCACATGGATTGTGCAGTCACTGTCCCTGTCAACTGCCCAAGCACTATCATCAAGGATTGCGTAATGTATGACACTAAAGTTTGTGAAATTACATATACCAAGAACTGCACAAGAATTGTATTCCAATACTACACAATACCTATATTCAAAGGATAGACATGGACTACTAAGCTTGCTAGAAAGAGGTGCTCTTGTAAATGCATAAAAAATATAAGCATGTGTAAGCAAGTGGCTTCAATAGTTAGAATCTTAGAAGAAGGCCTAAACACTGAGAAAAAAATCAATCGACCATGAAGTGATTATGGTCAACTTGGAATGACAGATTATAATATCACAAGGAGGCTCCAAAATTAGATTGTAGGAAACATTTTGGAGGGTGTTTGTTGTAGCAACAACACTTGGTGATACACTGGAAGAAATCCAGCTTCTCTTCTTAGGTACTCCTTTAAGCATGGAGTCTTAGTGTTTAAGGAAGTATTGACTCACCATGTGGATCACCTCAGCTTCCCCATCTATACCGACTCTAAGAATAGTCTCTCCTATCCCCTTTCTTGGCGAAATACATTTACAAGGCTTACCATATCTCAACTATTTCGATCTGGGAAGATGATAGTATGTATTTGCAAGTTTAAGATGATTCGAGTTTTAGTTCCATCTTTGGTGATACTCTACTGCCAATAGGCCTATTCAGTACCTTGACGAAGTCACTACAGGAACAAAAGCATTTCTTCATTGCCAATGAGCTTGTTCTGTACCCCAAAAAAGTTGCTTGCTTCACCTCTCTACACAGGAAGCCTTTCTCTTCTTTCACCCTTTATTTTATTTTCAATATTCTCATTGGAATTTTATCGACATTTATATCACAAAAGTGGAAGAGGGATCCCTTATTATTGAGAGTAGCAGAGGTTATTCCTTCAGATACTATTATATACCTCTAAAGTTAATATGCTCACTCTTAGTTTTCTCCTTTCCCTTCTCTACTCAATTGGATCAGCAAGAAAAACGTAATTTAGTTACCATACCAAGACAAGGAATGAAGCTCCTCAAATATATATGGGCATCATGGTTCTGCTTATAAATTTCCATTTGAATGAATCATATTTTCCATTCAGACATCATTGACATTAAACATATCAAACCTAAGCAAAGAAGAGGGACCAAAAGTTAACCAAGTGTTGATGTGTGCCACAGAGCCCTTTCAAGTATCTATGACATTGTATTTTGAGCCAGACAATAAAAATTTTCATGCATGGCCTTATTGAACAAAACACAAAAGAAAAGACAGAGACAATAAGGAAACAAAATCAAGAGAACAAAAAAAATGTAAGACTAAAATGAAAGGCAAGATGAGAAGGAAGAAAATAAAGTGATCGCAAAGATTAGATAAAGAGTGAAATGCAGGGTAGATGCAATGCAAAAAAATAATATAAAATGTGACAAGACCTACTCTTAACCTATCTGGCTAGAAGATCAGGGATAAGTGAAGTGAAATTTCCAATGCAACCAAATAAGTTTCTCCCAAGCATCAAGTATAAAGATGCAGGCAATTAGTACTAGTATAAAGCAATGTCGAAAAATAAAGAAATGATCGTGATTGACTTGTACAAGAAATAGAAGGTCTTGCCTAATGGTAGAAAGATGTGCCATAACAACTAATTTTAATCGGTTTGTAGCCTTACCTTTTTTACTAGAATAATAATCATACAAAACTCAAAATTTTCTCGTGAATTTTCTTTCATATGTGTTCTCATTTTTTATTTATTTTTATAAACGGAACAGGCAGAGATTTGTATTAAAAAAATGGATTACAAGGCCAAAACATTTACATATTCCAATATTCCTTGCATGTTTGAGATTGAGCACAAAGGCTCAATCCAAACCCTCAAAAAAGTTCCCCATGATACAAATATTTTAGTCCCCTTCCAACTAAATATTAAAAACCCCCAAAATACAAACATATCTACATTCCGTTTTTAACTATATTTTTATTTTTATCTAGAATGACTTTTGTTTTCCTTGGAGGATTTTTTTTGCTTTATTCCCAACTTGAATCTAACTTGCATTTTCTGCAAATTTCAATGAATCTTTTTTTGACAACTACACGTTATTTTTCTTGAAATCTTCCTCATCCGCTTGATCTGTCCAAATAGTTTCATTTTCATTAAGATTCCTTGTGGTTTTGAGAGGTAATCCATTTTCCATGAGGGTTTGTTTTTTTTCTACTAACACTACATTTGTGGAATCTTTTCTGGCAACCAGAAGATCCACATTGGCAAGAAATTTCCTGCTCAGATTTTGTTGTTGTGGTTGCAGTTTCTTTGACTGAATCTACTTCCTTCTTATGTTCTGGTACTTTTTTTCCTTGAATATGTTATTATTTTAATACCGTATAGTGATCACCTTATGCACCTTCCCACCATTTGGGCCTTCAGGGTTTTTTCCAATATCTGCTATTCTTGTTAAAAAATGCAGCAAGAAATTCTCAGTTCGACTTTGCATTGGTCAAATTGAGAAAAATACAATTTCCACATCAACAGAAAACTTGGATGCAATTAACTTGTGTGATGTGGATCTTGTAACTCATTTAGCTCAGTAAATTTGAATTAGAGGAGTTATAGTTTAGTTAAGCATGTGTGATTTCTAATTTTTAGCAATCAAGGTTAGTTATTTCAAGTTGTTTTTAGTTAAACTAGTTCTAACTATTGGAGGAACTAGTGGAAGGTCAGTTGTGTAGTGGGACTTCAGTATAACTCAATGATCATCCAGTTAACTAATCAATCATCCCAAAATAGCTAGTGCATGTTATGCTCTTGACCTACGAGAAGATACTGTAATACCAAATATGGGAAGAAATATAACCTAGAACACAAAACAATGAGAAATAACATCATGTATTTTATTATTCAGAAAGGAAAGCAATTTCACTTGCCTCTTTGAGGGGGAAACCTCCAACAGAGCAGGGCACAATTACAAAATAAGACACGATTCTCCTTAATGGGGAGTATTTATCCTTTATATAGGATTCATACATGAAATACCATGGGTCAGTACCATGGTTCTTATTAATACCATCTATCTAATACCATGGCCCATTTGCAACTAACTGTGGTTCCTTGTTTAAATGTGGGTCAACCATTTACAATTATTAATATGGGCTTTATTGACTCTTTAACTAACTATAACTATGATTCAACCCTATTACATAAATAAGGGGGTTAGGGTTGGACCCTAACATTCCCTCGCCCATAAAAACAACCTTGTCCTCAAGGTTGAAGCTATGGACACTACTGAAGAACAGTGGCTGGTTCCCAGGTCGCATATTTTGGAGAGGTGTCTTTCCACTTGACAAGGACTTCCTTGATCGTGTGGCCATGCAGGTGTCATTCTCACATGTCAAGAGCCTATTCAGGTTGGAGCCAAATTGAACCTTCTTCATCCAGTTCCGGTAGACTGGTTTGAATTCTGCAATTGTTCCCAACCACTTTCTTGAGGCATGAGACATGGAATACGGGATGGATTTTTACAGTGGTTGGCAAGGGTAGCTTGTCGGCTACTTCTCCGATGCGCTGAAGTATTTGATATGGTCCATAGAATTTTGGAGATAATTTCTGACAACCCTTGTCTTTGAGTGATGTTTTCTTATATGGTTGCAGCTTGAAGAATACCTGATCCCCTTCTTGAAATGTGCACTCTGAACGATGTTGGTCTGCCTGTTGCTTCATATGATTTTGAGCTTGATGGAGATTATCTTTGATGTGGGCAAGCATGGTTGCATGATTTTGTAGGATTTCATCCACTTCTTGTACCTTAGAGCATCTCGGGATATAAGAAGTAGGTGAAGGGGGGATTTGACGATAAACTGCTTCATATGGAGTCATCTTGGTGGTGGCATGATAGTTAGTATTATACCACCATTTGGCTAGAGGTAACCACTGTACCCATAGATGTTGCTTTTCTGAGGTGAAACACCCGAGGTAGGTCTCCAGACATTTGTTGACTGCTTCAGTTTGACCATCAGTTTGGGGATGATAGGAGGTACTAAGTTGTAGTTGTGTACCTTCTAGCCTGAAGAGTTCCTGCCAAAATTTACTGGTGAAGATCGGGTCATGATCAGACACAATGGAAGTGGGCATGCCATGCAATTTGAAGATCTAGTCCATGAAAGATTGAGCCACCAAAGTGGGTGTAAAAGGGTGGGGTAGGGCGCAAAAATGAGCATACTTAGAAAGTCTGTCCACAACCACCATGATGACTGACTTGTTGCCTGACTTCGAAAGACCAGTAATGAAATCCATAGAAACCTTCATCCAGGAGGTAGGGATGGGAAATGGCTGTAAAGTGCCTGGGGATTTGATTGTTTCTCCTTTGTGGCACTGAAACACATCACATTCAGCTACAAAAGTAAGAATTTCCTTTTTCATGCTTGTCCAAAAGGATGAACGCCAAGTGTGAGCATAAGTCTTCTTAAAGCCTAAATGGCCTGCAGTGGGAGATGAGTGCAACTCTGCCAAAATGCCAATTTTGAGGGTGGATGTTGGTGATGTCACTACTTTGTCCTTGTAGCGAAGAATCTCATCCTACCAAGAGTAGCCTACTGTGGAATTTGGATATGCCTGCAATTTATTAATGAATTGGGAGAGCGAAGGATGTGAAAACCATTCCTTGGGAGCCTCTTCAATCCACTATGGAATGGGAAGAGAGATTCTAACAGGGTGCTTTCCTCCTCAAATTGGCGTGATAAAGCATCCACTACAACATTTTCGCGCCCTTTCTTGTAAATTATCTCATAATCATATCCGTACATTTTGGCCAGCCATTTATTTTGTTGTGGCGAGGATAGGCGTTGCTCCAAAAAATATTTAAGGCTTTGATGGTCTATGCGGATCTGGAAATGCTGCCCCAATAAGTATGGTCGCTAGGTATCCACTACTTGTAAGATGGCCATCATCTCCTTCTCATAGGTAGATTGTCCCAAATTTGTCCCACTTAGTTGTTGGCTAGTGAAGGCCAAGGGTCGACCTTCCTGCATTAAGACAACCCCAATACCCATACCTGAAGCATCACATTCAATCACAAAATATTTGGTGAAGTTGGGTAGTGCCAATACAGAAGTGGAACACATGGCATGTTTGAGAGCTATAAATGCCTATTGCGCTTCATCATTCCAGAGGAATGAATTTTTCTTGAGAAGGTGAGTGAGGGGTCTAGCAATGCGACCATAATTGCGAACAAATTTGCGATAGTAGCCGGTGAGACACAAAAATCCTCTCAAACTCTTCAAGTTCTTCGGTTGGGGCCAATCTTGCATTACGTGGATCTTTTTGGGATCCACCCTGACACCTTCACACCCGACAATGTGGCCCAAATACTCGACTTATTTCATGCCAAAAGAGCACTTCAACAACTTGACAAATAATTTATGCTTCCGGAGCAGTTGCAAGAGCAGGTCTACATGCTGAAGATGTTTTTCGTAGGTGAGGCTGTAGATGAGGATGTCATCAAAGAAAACAAGGACAAATTTTCTAAGATATGGTTTGAGCAGGTTATTCATGAGGCTCTGAAAAGTGGATGGGGAATTACAAAGACCAAATGGCATGACCAGGAATTTATAATGGCCTTCATGAGTTTGGAAAGCAGTCTTTGGAATGTCTACTTCTTTCATGCGAATTTGGTGATAGCTCGAGCGGAGGTCTAGCTTAGTAAAGAATTGAGCCCCATTTAGTTCATCCATCAAATCCTCAATAACCGGGATGGGAAATTTATCTTTGACCATCATCTTGTTGAGGGCTCTGAAGTCTGGACACATATGCCATTCCCCATCTTTCTTGAGCACCATGAATAAAGGCGATGAATAAGGACTAATGCTAGGATGAATGACACCGACTTCAAAAAACTCCTTGATGATTTTTTCAATTTCATTATTTTTGGCAAAAGGATATCTATATGGGTGCACATTTGGTGGTTGTGTCCCTGGGACCAAAGTAATGCTATGATCATGTTCCCCTCTTGAGGGTGGAAACTCATGAGGCTTGTCAAAGACCTGCAGATGGTTGTTTAAGACCTGATGCATCTCAGGATGAATATGAAGAGAAGTGGGCTCGAAGGCCTGGATGGCATTAAATTGGGCTATAACTCCAAGGTGGCCCTTTTTTAACAACTTTTCCATCCTATGCGAGCTAATGATAGAAGGAGCACCCGCCTAGAGTCCGCGAAGGGTATGCGTGTGGTCATTTTGCTTAAAGCTCATATATAACTCCTATAAATCCATTGTGATTGGGCCAAGTGTGTGGAGCCATTCAACACCCAAGACAATGTTAGACCCACCCATGTTGATGGCAAACATGTGGGTCGTTAGGTGATAATCCCCCATCTGAAGTTTGACATTTTCACAGCGGCCATCACATTTCATTGTCCCCCCATCAGCAATCTGGACCTGGAAATTAGAGACTACTTTGAAAAAACAATGCACTGCTTCGATGACCCTTTAATGGATAAAGTTATGCATACTTCCATTATCAATCAAAACTATTACAGGGCAATGTTTAATAAAACCTCTGATTTTGAGAGTTTGGGGAGAAGAAATGCCTCCAAAGCATGGAGTGAGATAACTAGTTCTTCTAGTGTAGCTGGGAGCTCATTGTCCTATTGGTTTTCCTCATCTTCCTCCTCTGGTCCCTCAAATGGTGGAGCTTCCTTAGATGAACTGTGATCAGTAGCATCAATTTGAAAGAATTTGGGTTCCTTACATTTATGCCCCAAGGAGTATTTGTCATCACAGTAGTAACACAATCCTTGCTTTCTTCTTTTTTCCATTTCCGCTGGTGACACCTTTTGAACCTTAAGTGTTTGGGTAGTGCTTGGAACCTGGGGGGGTGTCCCTTGGCTATGAAATTTCGACGAGTCGACTAGGCCACTAACGTGTGTTATACTTTACTGGCTGTCATGAAAAATGCTAGCCATGTGACTGGGTGGTGCATCCGGACATGGGATTGTATGGCGTCTTTGAGACCACTGATAAAACATTCCAAGTAGAATTCATCTGCTAGACTTCCTGTGCGAAAGGCTAGTGCTTCAAAGGCTTTAATATATTCTTTCACTGTGCCCGTCTATCAGAGCTTAGTAAGATGACCCAAAAAGTTAGATTCATGGTCAAAGCGATCAAAAAGGGCTTTTGAGAATATATGCCAAGTCACTGGCCTTGCATAGCATTGTTGATGCCACTGCCACCATTGCCATATTTCTTGGTCCAAGTAAAGGCTTCCCACACTTTACTTAGTCTCATCATTTCTGATGTGATTCAATGTGAAATGTTGCTCCATTTGTGATAGCCATATGGCCGAATGAGAGCCATCAAGTTTATACATGTCCAGCTTGGGTGGTTGAGGATGGAACTATTGGTAGTTTCCATAGAAGTGAAGAGAATGGCTAGATTCACCGTCATGGTTTTCATTAAAAGCATATGCCTTCGATTGTACCCCCGACTTTCCCTTTGTGATTGTGTCATTTAAGGACTGGATCTGATTTGTTAATTCCTCCAACCTTTTTTCAAGGGTGTCTATCTTCTCATTGGCCATAGCTTGAGCTCTGGTTTGTACCATGCACAAATTTGGAGCACTTGTCATTACTGTGAAAAAAAAAAATTGGGACCACCCAAAATTTTGATGCTAACAAGTGAATGGTACCACCTTGCTTAGCCCGTTGACCTGATTCTTATGGGTTGAGTCTCCTATAAGCGTCCCAGGAGGGTCTCAAATTTTTTTTTTTTTACTCCTCGCTTAGGAATACTACAGTATCTGATTTGCAGAAAAGTTAATTCTGCCCAATGTCCTACGAGAATCACTCAAAGGTATAGGAGCCACAAGCCTCCCTGCACAAATAGTCAGATTTGTTGACAAAACCCTCAACTACAGAGTATGAATAGGAATGTGGTAGTGATCAAACCCCAACTGCAAGATTTGAATGGCAGATCTGATTGTTGCGGCTGGGAGAGAACCCAACCTGCTAGATCTGATCTAGCAAAGAAGATGATGTGTGATCTATAGAGAGACAAGGGAACTATGGTCTCAAGGAGTGTCAGGTGCTATAGATTGCAATATACATAAGGGTCCAATAGCAATACTCGGCCCAATCTTTTAGGGCACTAACTAAGGAGAATCAACCGTACCCTTAACTGTACTACTCGACTACCCTATCCTACACGCGAGTAATCTCCTCGAGTGTTGTTCTTGGTGTACTGTAGCAGCAAGACGACCGATGGTTTATCTATGGCGAGGTTTCAGCTGAGCCTAGGGGGCTTTCGATATACCCAGAGGGTACTTGGAAGACAGTCCATGCGCGGTTTTTTCTAATGCGCTACTACTCGAAGGGGTACCCACAGGGGTTACAAGGGAGTCCAACAAGCGTGACCACCTATTGTATTTCCTGTGTGCATGCCTCCCCAAATCCGCAAGTTTATGCGCTCGATTACAGATCTCGTGGTTTAAAGATGCTGGAACACGTCTCTAGCCAAAAAAAAAAATTCTGCTAAAAATAGAGATCCCACCAACCCTAGAAAGTGCTCTGATACCACTTGTTATGCTCTTGATGTGAAAGAAGATACTATAATACCAAATATGCGAAGAAATATAACCCAAAACACAAAACAATGAGAAATAACATCATGTATTTTATTATTCAGAAAGGAAAGCAATGTTCACTTGCCTCTTCAAGGGGGCAACCTTCAATAGAGTAGGGCTCGATTACAAAATAAGACAAGATTCTCCTCAATGGGGAGTCTCTATCCTTTATATAGGATTCATACATGCAATACCATGGGTTAGTACCATGGTTCTTATTAATACGATCTATCTAATACCACGACCCATTTGCAACTAACAGTTGTCCCTTCTTTAAATGCGGGTCAACCACTTACAATTATTAATATGGGATTTATTGACTCTTTAAATAACTATAACTATGACTCGACCCTATTACATAAATAAGGGGGTTAGGGTTGGCCCCTAACAATGCATGCAAAGAATTTGAGCTCCCTAGTTGTGATGGAGATTCCAAGGCAGTGCACAATTATATATATAGTAGTTTGATTGTACAATTTATTGTATTGGTCAGGTGATCAACCCTGGGAATTGCGTAAACATTTTGGAGGAATTTCCTAAATAATAGGGGCATAATTCCCTCAGGAGTTACGCAAGGAAATAGGGTACTGATGGAGGCATAAAAATGGATAAGTGTTGGCTAGAGGTCCTCATTCAGTGGAGAGATATGTTATTCACTTGCAGGATGAGCTCAGAAAGAGCAAAGAAATTGTAATACATCTCTATTCACCAGATTAATGCAAGCAGTCATTGGGGTTTTTAGTAGATTGTTTTCCCCAAGAAAAATACTGTGTATGTGTGCGATTTCTTATTGCATGTTTGTGGTTGATGTTCTAAATTGTGAATTACTTTTTGTAGAGTAGTAGAGTAGTTTTGCGTCTTATGATTTTGATTAAAACTTCATGAGCAGTTGCAAATATACATCATAATTTCTACATGGTATCAGAGTAGGATTCATATTAGAGCAGTAATTCAAAGTTGTTTCTCAAGAGGTTCGAATTTGGAATTCAATGTAGTAGGATCTCTTCAGATTTGGGAAGATGAGATTCAACAGGTTGAGACTAGAGCATGCCTTGGAAATCAACTCGAATTCATCGCCTGGAAGTATCACATGGAGACAGTATTGGATGACAATGGATTGCTAGAATACATCAATACAAATGTTGCAAAACTAGCAGAAGTTGA
Organism: Pinus taeda; assembly: GCA_000404065.3. NCBI lineage: Eukaryota > Viridiplantae > Streptophyta > Pinopsida > Pinales > Pinaceae > Pinus > Pinus taeda. The sequence continues at coordinate 162,762 of APFE030006490.1, forward strand.
TGTCCAAAACCTAGCCCAATGGAAGAAATATGTATCCAAGGTGAGGAGAATAATATTGGAGGGAGTACACGACGACATTGTGAGCAATATCCATGGGAAAGAAACTTGTTATGCAATGTGGCAAGCACTAACATATCTGTTCCAAAATAACAACGACCATAGGAAATTGGCGTTAAGGGATAAACTTCAAAATATCAAGATGCAGAAGAATGACATTATTCAATAGTATATGAGCAGGTTCACAAAAGTTCATGATGATCTTGCAGGAGTTGGTGTTACTGTTTCAAATGATGATTCGATAAGCTTGAACCTTCTAGGCCTTCCCAAGAGATGGTATAACTACCAAGATTCGGTGAATAGGAGGGAGAAAATACAAAATTGGGAATGCTTATGGTCCGATTTGGTATAAGAGAAAATAAGGTGAAATACTGGAGATGGAACCTCATCCAAAGAAGAGGAAGAGGACTTTTCTCTAGCCAACAAAGGAATGAAGGCCAAGGGAAATAAGTCCCAAGCTAAGGCTGAATCTAGCCAAGAGGGAAAGAATAAAGACTTGTCCAAAATTAGATGCTTCAATTGTCATGAATTCAGGCACTATGCTACAAAGTGTCCACACAAAAATTCTAGCAAGAAGGATTCTATAGGAGGAGTAGTAGATGAAGATTTGGTTTCATAGTTCGAGACTGAATTCACCCTTATCGCATGCATGACCAACAAAGTGATGGGGAGCATGTGGTACTTGGACTGAAGTGCCTCGTTCCACATGATAGGGTGTAGAGATTTTTTCATTGATATGGAGGAGAAAGATCTCCATATGCATATTGAGTTTGGAGACGATGGAAGGTACAATGCGACCAGGATTGGTATAGTCACCTTTCATAGGGAGTTGGGATCCCCTGTTCAACTCAAGAATGTTATGTTCATTCTAGGCCTAGTGAAAATATCATATCATTAGTAGTTTTGGAAGGCCATGGTTATGATGTGATCCTCAGCAAAGGGAAATAATTCTTGAGAGACATGTGAAGCAGATTGGGGTTCGTGTGAAAAAATTGTATCCACTTGAGGTAAAAGATGCATGTACAACCTTGAGGATCAAGGCAAATATTAGATATATGGTGGTTGAGAGGGAGCATGACACATCTCTCAAAATAGATCCTCGGGAGGAGGCTCAGGAAGTTGTGGAGTAGTCACAAATGAAGGGGCAAAGAGGAGGCAGAGTGGAGAAATCCACTCAAGAAGAGACCTATAGTAGGGGGAGAGTTCGAGCCAAGTGGGTAGAGGAAAAAATTGGATCTATACCTCCAAGATTGAGGTGGAGTGATGTAGATCCCTAGCCCCATAATTGTAGATATTTGGGCAGGGTCTATAGAGGCATTCTCCTCATGGATCATTACTTTACTATAGGGGCCCATAGTATTCAGTAGCATGAGGATTAATGCCAGTCAGATATTGAGGAGTGTAGAGGAGTGCTGAAAACAGAGAAGGAGGTTCAATAGTAGAGTCACTGACAACACAATTTTCCCAATAGATAAATTTCAAACATAGTTGATTCAGTTTTTTTTTTTTTTTATGCTTCTCAGTTGCAGATGTTGTAGTAGCAACAACAATAGTGATAGGCGTTGCTATAGTACATTCCTCAGGTGCAAGATAAGGGTGGTTGATAATCCCTTTCTTTTTGAGAGGGAGTGTTTAAAAATGAAGAAAGAAATTCTCAGTTTGACTTTTCCTTGTTCAAATTGAGAAAATTTGAATTTCCACATCAATAGACAACTTGGATGTAGTTAACTTGTATGAAATGGATCTTGTCACTCAGTTAGCTAGGTAAATTTGAGTTAGAGGAGTTAGAGTCTAGTTAAGCATGCGTGATTGTTAATTTGTAGCAATCAAGGTCAGTTATTTCAATTTGTTTTAAGTTAATCTAGTCCTAACTATTGGCGGAACTAGTGGAACTTCCATTGTGCAGTGGGACTTCAGTCTAACTTAGTCGTCATCCAGTTAATTGATCAATCAACCCAAAACATCTAGTGCATGCAAAGAATTCGAGTTCCCTAGTTGTGGTGGAGATTCCAAGGCATTGAAAAATTAATTATATACTAGATTTAGTTTATAGTTTATTATATTGGTCAGGTGATCAACCTTGGGAATTGCGTAAGCATTTTGGAGGAATTTCCAAAATAATAGGGGCCTAATTTCCTCAAGAGTTAAACAAAGAAATAGGGGACTAATGGAGGCATAAAAATGGCCAAGTGTTGGACATAGGTCGTCAATTAGTAGAGAGATAGTTTATTCACTTGTAGGTTGAGCTTCGACGGAGCAAAGAAATTGTAATACATATCTATTCATAAGATTAATGCAAGAAGACATTGGGGTTTTTAGCAGATTTATTTCCCTAGGAAAAATATTGTGTGCATGTGTGTTATTTCTTATTTCATGTTTATGATTGATGTTCTAAATTGTGAATTATTTTCCGCAGAGCAGTAGATTATGTTTATGTCTTGTGATTTCAAGAGAAGTTACAAATCTACATCATAATTTCTACAATTTTGAGGATGCTTGGGGAAGTTTTTAATTACATGCCTTGTTTCATAGAATGCTCTACACCAAAAAGAGATATTATCATAGTTGAAATTATGGATCCAAACATAGTTTAGATCCATCAGATTAATCTTTCTGTGAAAACCCTTGCTGAAGTTCATCTCCACACAGATCCAAACATAAGTAGTCTTGATTTTTTTTTTTTATGTTTCAGGACAACTACGATAAAAATTTTCCCAGCACATTCCCTATATAGGAAAGAAACTTGTGATTCCAAGAATGCAAGGGAAGGCTCGACAATATTACCCAAACCGGGGCTGAATAAATCAATGTCATTACTGGATCTAAAGTGGGATACTAGGGATTCATGCAGAGGCCAACGCTCCCCAAAAGCGAGGCTAACGCTCCCCAAAAACCACGACCCAACTTCACAAATAGTCTTCTTGTCTTCAATATTTTCAAAACCATAGTGAAGAAAACTTGTGCCATAGGGTAAATATTTAGATCGTCTGTCAAAAGGCATTTCCATGTCCAAGAGATCCATTTATGAAGATCAGCGAGCCAAAAATAGAACCCAATAAACCTGCAAACCAAACCATTCTTCGAAAAATATTTTTCACACTAAATATTCATCATCCATAGGAACATTAAGAGAAGAAACTTCTTCCACCACAAGAAGACCAAAACCAAACTTCAGCATAAAGTTATACGAAACCAAATAAGGGCTAGCTTGACCGACAACCATACCTGCAAAAGGAAAATATTTATTCACAAAATCACATGTATTCAACATTGAACGATTTGCAGAAGAGATCTGCAGAAAATACATGGAAACATAGAAAATATTGAGTGGCTAGGGTGAAAATCTAGCCGCCAAAAGGGTTACCAAAGCTCCTTCCATCCCCCAACATATTCGTGTTCTCATTCTTAGCAAACGTCAATAAGGATCAAAATTTATTATTTACGACAGAGCTTGTTAAGTAAGATGTTTCCAGCCAATCATAGATTCGATCATGGAACTCAAAATAATCCTTTTGAAAACCCTAAAACTCTTGGGAGAATGAACTTTCAATTAGTGCATTCGAATCATGGGGATAACCTTGCAAAGAAAAGATAACATGACCTTGTTTAGAAAGCTTGTCAAGATAGTGAGGGCCTAATATAACCATCAAGAAAGGTTGAACTACCTCAACTACTTGAAAATTATTTGAACAGTAAAATGATAAATCATAAATATTAATGGGTTCAACAAGATCAATCGATGTAAAACAAGTATCATCAAATATACTAGTGGGAAAATGATTATTTGAATTACAATTGTTAGACCAAATGTTATGACCAGATTGGTGGCTTGACATACACGATTCTTGATCCCTAATCAGTTCCCTTTGTGTCCATTTCCATACTAGACCAGTAATATGAAACCTTAGGAAATTAAATACAATTTCTAGCCTTGTAAATCTAGGAAACCAATTAGAATAACATGCTCACAAAAGGTTATAAAGACATGTAAAACCATATTTAGTATCCATATCAAAATGAGGGTTTTGATCGACTAAATGATTCGAGCATTGAATGCTACTCAAAAGGATTGATTGTGCCAAGAAAATGATTAACTTCATAACATTCATAAAAAATATTAAGAGTTGATTGTTCACAAAAGCACTTAACATATATGATTTTTTCGGCCAAAGATGACCTTTACCTTGATAATCAAAATGATAGGCTTCATAGCTCTGTGCATCCATGAAAGGTATACATTCCAATCCTGGGTTCAACGCAAGAGGTTTACATGAAGATGAATTAAATAAAAGATAATCCTCTATCTAATTAGAAACCCAAGTTTGAAAATTAGAAAAACTGTCTCGGAATTAAAATCCAAAATCTTTCAAGAATGAGTTTTCATCTAGTGAAACAATACAAAGAAAATAATTTTGTGAGAAAATCCAAATTTAACCCGGTTCAGGGATCTTATCAAGATCGCAAGAACTTGACATAATGATCAATGAAATTTGAAGTTCCTCGACTCCCCGACAAGTCCAGGAACTTTCAAATGTTGAATAATTATATTTTGAGAGTTGAGTTAGATCGTGAATTGTATGTTGATAGATACTATCAATTATTTCAACAAGATCAATGTTATCCACATGAAAACTATCTATATCATTGGATTTATCATATTTTTCCACTTCAAGAAACAAATTACTCCCATTATAAGGTTCTTCTGATTTTGTATATAAGGATATATAGATCGTATAAGTTTCTTGTGAAACCTAAACTAAGGAATTATCCTCATGAAAGAATGGAATTTACAAGGCATAAGATGGATGCTTAATGATTTCATTGTTTTCTGCCTCGTCATGCTCAGCCTTATCACCTTGTGTCAATTGAAAATTCTACTCACTAGTCTGTTAGGGTCCTATAATTTATAGGGTCAAATGATGATTGGATGTTTTCTTTCAGTATTTCAAATTGTAAATAATATTGCATATTGGAAATGATTTCCAAAAAATATATATATAAATAGAAATAAAAAATGAAAAGAGGGTATATGTATAAAAAATAGAAAAAGAAAAATAAATGATAAAAGAACCCCATAGAAAAGAAAAAATGTGAAAGTGATACCAGTTGAAGTGCCACTAATAGTACAATAATTTTGAAGAATAAATTCATGAAATTGTGTGAAACTTGTTTTAAATGCCACAATACTTCTTTTTGTTTGAAACATACAACTTAATCATGTTCAAGCAAATTTCCATTATGTTAATTAGATTAGAATGAATTCTTAGGTTTTGTTATATTCTTTCCACGACTAGCCCACGTAGTTAACCGAGGGGTTAGAGGGGGGGTGGATCCCCCCCTTCGTTGTGCCGATTGCGTAGCGGGAGGGTCACAGGGGGTTTGAGGGGTGCATGTAACCCCACTCTATGGGGTCTGGGGCAATGCCCTAGAAAAGTTTGGTTTTGGAACCTATGTTAGGTTGGACGGACCCACCTATGGTTTTGTGCATGATTTTCGCACATGTTTTTGGACGTGATGGTTTTCAGTCCATGGTATTGGATGATTTGGCATGTATAAATATGTATTATATAATTGAAAGGAACATAATGAAAAATCAAGATGGTAGTCCCGGTTTTGGGATCCAGGGGAAATCTCTGTGTATATGTGTTACGATCTCACATTGTTTATTTTATGTGTTTTAGAATTCGTATGTAGGTAATTTCTGTACGAGGTTAAAACCTACATTTGGTATCAGAGTTGTTTTGGCTTCAAGGGGATGCCTTTGTTGCTGAGGGGTTTCGCTCAGGCCTGTGGTTGACCCTGTTAAGTGGCAGATCTGTGAGATCAATTTTGGTGGTGAAAGAAGATGGCGAGTAGTGGAAAGATAGAGATAGAGAAATTTAATGGTGAGAGTTTTGAGTTGTGGAAACTAAAGATGGAGGATCTGTTGGTGGATAAAGTTCAGTGGATCATGGTAGATCCGGGTACTAAACCAATGGAAGTGCCTGATGAAGAATGGAAGAAGTTGGATCGGAAGGCAAAGAGCACAATACAATTGTGTGTCTGAGATTCAGTATTACCGAATGTATTAGAGGAAGCTACAACTAAGGCTTTGTGGGACAAGTTAGGGACTTTGTGCCAATCTAAGTCTCTGGTGAATAAATTGTTGATGTGGAAAAAGTTGTATAATTTGAGGATGAAAGATGGAGACTTGGTGACAGAGAATCTGAATGCATTTAATATTGTGGTAAGTCAGTTAGCATCTGTTGATATTAAAATTTCAAATGAAGATAAGTGCATCAGTTTGTTGTGTTCTCTACCAGAGTCGTGGGATAGTCTGGTTATTGTAATAGGTAGCAATGCAACTGCCTTGTAGTTTGATGAAATATTCTCATCCTTGTTGACGAAGGAGGTGAGATAGAAAAATACGGAGAGCCAGAATGGTGATGTCCTGTCTGTATGAGGACGGTCCTAGAACATAAACAAAAATAAGTCATCGAGTGGGAGATCTAAATCTAGAGGGAGATCCAAATCTCCAGGAAAACCTATAAAGGTGGCGTGCTGGAAATGCAGAAAGGAAGGGCACTACAAAAGGGATTGTAAATCTAAAGCTCTTGATAAAGGAAAGGTATTTGATGATTCTCATTCTGCAAAGGCAAAAACCACCCAAAATGAAGGTGGGGATGTGTACTTGGCTTCTTCAAGTACACATGTAGATCATGAGGCATGGTTGATTGACTCGAGTGCATCCTTTCACTTTACTCTCCATAGAGAGTGGTTCTGTGAATATGAGAGATACGACGGTGATGATGTCTTCTTAGGGGATGACAGGAAGGCTAGAATCGTTGGTCGCGGAAAGGTAAAGTTGAAGTTACAAGGTGGAAGGGTTAGAACACTTCCGGGTGTTTTTCATATTCCTGGATTGGCCAGAAATATGATTTCTGTAAGCAAGTTGGATGATGTAGGTGTAAAAACAATGTTCGAGAAGGATACCTACAAGATGTTTCGGGGAGCACTAGTATTGATGCAGGGAGTTCGGATTGGAACTCTGTACAAGCTGCAAGGTAGCACGGTTGTTGATGGGTGCAACAGTTCTGTGGTTCCTAAAAGTGGAGCAAAAAATCTAGTGGTCTCTAGAGAGAAGACCATGCTGTGGCATCAAAGGCTTGGACATATTAGAGAGA